>JAIPMN010037334.1:0-10964 GCA_020650975.1 Apostichopus californicus
ACCCTTCCTGTCTAAATTTGCCTCAGATGGAACATAGAGTGAGGCAAAGTTTGAATAGCCTTATATGAAATAACATACGTTTACCACTTTACAATGCGTTTTCCTGTTGATACATGTGTAATGTTATGGGCAAACTAGTTTATGTAGTGTATAATGCATATGTATGTTTTTATTGAAGAAATAATTGCAATGTGTACCGTGTTTACACTGCAATGACTAAAGGATCAAAGCAAGGATGGAAATATTTATTCATGAAATAATTATTTACAAACTTCAAATATCAAATACGCACGTGACATGGCAAATATGGAAGAAATAAACTAATGAAGGGTAAATATAAGTCCACGATATTTCATGAAATTTGTCAACAATAACAGATCTACACAGATATCTAATCTATTTGAACTATCGTTATCTTTCCTTGTTACTGCTCTTCGAGATTTTATCTTTCAACTGCATCTCCCAAACTTCCATGGATATATAATATACGATAGTAACATATCATATAAGATGGAGTGGGGGTGGGAGTGGGGGTAGGGAGAGTAACCAAAATACTGCTTCATGGGATATTCAAGATTATACATTGCTTGTACATTCCATCGATTCAACCACGAGGATCGTGACTATAAATAGTTCTATATTTGAATACTGCCCTCCTTTCCTTCTCGTCATCCTCTCGCCCATGGTATCCATCTGATCATCTCAGTAATAAGTTCATCATTATTACGTCACTCAGTATTTAATGGCGTACTCAGTGTTTGATAACGGGTTTAAAACTAATGTTGTCTTCCCTATACAGCTGATGTGTGTATTCATGTTATTAAGTCCGTACATCTTACAGTGACGAGTCTGTCTCCTATATTGACTATAGTGTGCTCAATACAGATGTGCGTATACCTGCCAGGAATAGTTCACTGCGATATTTGTGAACATATATCATTCTAACTTATACATTTTTTGCTTCGCCTTACCATATTTTCCTGAATACAATATCAAAATCTCATGATAATAAACTTTCTCTTCCTTTCAGCCCTGTGACTACAATGGCAATCTACCAGGAGAAGAGGTAAGTAAGAGAGATATAGATGCATATTCCTGTTAATTAGTAACAGGCAGGAGGTGTCAATTACTGTGGAAAAATGAGACCAAAGAGTATTATACTTTGATTCTCTTCAGCCAGGAAAGATTTATAATTGATGTGTATCGAACAGGCAATTTAGATTTATATCACGTAATGCTGATAGCACTGTTCTCAATGTCAAGTTAAGATACTGCCTAAATAATCTTCCTTCCTCACACAGTCAAAGAAATGCTACATAAAGAAACGGATAGACTTTTAAATACTACAAGGTTTAGGTAGATTGGCTAAAAAAAAATATCGAAAAAATGTATAAAACTATACTATGTTTACCCAAAGTTGGATGAAAATTTAAATTAACGTATCCCTCTGCATGGACGTCTTTGGTCCACCAACTTTCTTCGGTGGAGTTTTAGAAGTCACTCATCGTTTAATAGTTGTAATACATCTTGATATATTGCGTACATATACATCTTAGACATAACTGTAAGGTGTAACCACGGCGATATAGGAACAATATTGATTAATTACCTATAGATCGGTAGCTATTTTCATGTTTATGGATAAAGGAAGCAAATTACTATTGGATGTCGAATATTACACCGTCAAAAACGTTTAAATATTGTCATATACAGCTGCCATTTTCACCATCCAACGTCCGGATTGCAATCGTTATTAATTAAGAATCGCTATACTGTTACTGTACATAGACACTAACCATATAGTAAGAAATACAATAAAGTAGGTAATTCGTGTTTTAAGACACATTCATTCATTTCTTTCAGAATAGAGATATGATCATATAAATACACAAACCTTTCATCGTTTTCCTTTATTTCTGCAACTCGTATGGGGAATGTTAGATTCATGTCCATTTTAAAGTCAAAACAATAGAGCAAAAATATGCAGTTAAAATAACTATATCTGTAAAATAATTGCAACACGTGACACCAAACCTGCTTCAGTTTCATATGTTCTACAATGTGCGACAGTTTCAACTATATTGATATCTCGTTTCAAGCAAAAGTACGTCAAACTTCTCATTATTCCATCTCTTTACCCCATTTTCGCTAATTGCATATTTATGACAATGTGAATCTCCGTCCTTCTCCCATGGATATATACAACATACATATCAGCATAATATAAAATTTAGTTTAGGGTAGGCACTGCCACTAGCCTGCTAGATGACTTTACTTTTCTGGTCACATAATTGATTGTTAACCGGAAGAAACCAGTGATGTGATAAACATTTTTAAAATTTATTTCCAGCAACAACAAAAGTAACTACCTTGACTTGCAAACTTCTAACAAAATTAACATTTAGGAGGCCCTGTTTAGAATTAACATTCCCATCAATTTGAGATTACTTTAACGTGCGTTAAATATGCTTGACGTTATTGAAGGTGTTAGCGCATGTCTGCAACTTTACTAATTTGGTTCTTTGTATTTATAATAAGCTACATTTTTTGCATGTTCCCTTTGATGCTAAATTCATGATAACTCCCTTTTGCAGTCCTAAATGTTACTGTTACTTTTAACTTGATATAAACAGCACAACACCTCTGAATGGCATCCAGTACAATTTGTCATTGTTATGTTTGACACTGAGTTTTGGATTGCATCCAAGGAACTGAACTGATGGTCTGTATATTAGACTTAAAAATCCAGCCACTTATATTGATGAGCCATATTATACGAAGGATGAGATATCATAGTCTGTTGAGCATTTGAAACTTATTATGTTATCTCAGTTGACATAACTGTCATAAAATGTGCAATAGAGTTAAATTTAATATTCATAGAGTAAATCGGACATTGAACGTTGTCCGAAAATATTAAGTTGGGTGGTGTTTTTTTTATTATTTAATGGTTATCTGTTTAAGTCGGTCAAGTTTTATAACTCACAAATCGACTCTCTGCTGAGTTTTCTAGAATCTCTTAATATATTTTAAAACTAATGTTTGATTTCTCCTTCTGTCACATATTGATACCTTTAATGTTGATGAGCTGAGACAACATACATATTACATAACAACAAGTTATTACACCCATCAGTCAGAGGGAACACATGGAGTGTATAATTAGATCATTAGTATCAACTGAGATCAAAATATGATCAATAATTCAAAGTAATACGATGAATTATACTAAATATTTCATAGCACTAAATAAAATAGATCAGTAAAGAAATTCATTTCTGTAGCAGGGATCTTTGTCAGTATGTGTAGCAGCTGAAGCCTGTTATTATGTGTAGCAGGGATCTCTGTCAGGGTTAAGTAGCAGGTGATGCATTGTATTATGTGTAGTAGGGATCTCTGTCAGGGTTGTGTAGCAGGAAGTTCCTTGTATTATTTATAGCAGGGATCTCTTGCAGTATGTATAGCAGGTGATGCCTGTTATCATGTTAGCAGGGATCTCTGTCAGTATGTGTAGAAGGCGAAAGCTCTTATTATGTGTAGTAGGGATCTCTGTCAGGGTTGTGTAGCAGGTGATTCCTTGTATTATTTATAGCAGGGATCTCTTGCAGTATGTATAGCAGGTGATGCCTGTTATAATGTTAGCAGGGATCTATGTCAGTATGTGTAGAAGGCGAAAGCTCTTATTATGTGTAGTAGGGATCTCTGTCAGGGTTGTGTAGCAGGTGGTTCCTTGTATTATTTATAGCAGGGATCTCTTGCAGTGTGTGTAGCAGGTGATGCCTGTTATTATGTTAGCAGTGATCACTCCCAGTATATGTAGCATGTGATGCATGTTATGTTGTGTAGCAGGGATCTCTGTCAGTATGTGTAGCAGGTGATGCATGTTATTACATGTAGCATGGAACTCCGTTAGTATGTGTAGCAGGTGATGCCTGTCATTATGTGTAGCAGTGATCACTGCCAGTATGTGTAGCAGGTGATGACTGTTATTATGTGTAGCCTGGAACTCCGTTAGTATGTGTTGCAGTTGATAGATGTTGTTTTGCGTCATACCTTCATTAACTGCAACAGTTTGTCGAGGTGACAACACTTTAAACAGTAATAATTTGTTTCTTTCTAGGTTACATATTGAACTAGAGTTATCTCCACGAGGAATGGCAGACTGTCTAACGTGTACTCTTCCAGGGAGAGACAGACGGAGAAAGAGAAAATTGGACAACGAAGGGGAGAGATAGGGGTCTGGGGTGGAGAAAGAGAGGGAGCAGATAGACTGACATTCTTCTCAGTAATGACTATGGAGATGCCACAGCAGACTGTTTTATTTAGTTAAATAATCAATAGTCATGAGCCAAATTGGCCAGTCGACCTCCTCCAAGATTATACACATTATGAGCTTCACAGCACTTAATAATATTAATCCGACGTCTGCCATCTTCAATCAGCTGATTAGCAGAACGGCCGGACCATTTGGTTAAGTTGTCGATCCAACGCATACGTGGAAGTCCTGGATTCCGTTTGCAGCCGTACGGTAAGCCATACAGTACAGCAGAAGTTAGACCTTCACACCGCACAGCGTGTCCGCACCACTTAGCTTTACGTTGAAGAACATTTCCAGAAGAGAACACCAACGTCCCGCTATATGTGTGTTCAACTCATCATTTATCATTGGTTAACCGTGTTTTCCTTTCTGATTATTGATCATATTTTACAAGTAGATATTAATTATCGACGATGCTCGTCTTTTAGTTTCAAATAACATTAAAATAAATCTTGAGAGGACCTTCCCTTCCATTTCTGCTGAACTCATTACTTTTTGTAGACACGTGACGTATAGAACCTATTAACTGCTACTACTTCATATAGCGATTGTTCAATCACGTGACATATGGAACGGATTTATTGCTGTTATATGCTGTTACGGATGTTATATGCTGCTATATGCTGTTACTGATGTTACGTTAGGGTAATACCACACTGATGTTACGTAATGGTAATACCATACTAATGTTACGTAAGGGTAACACCAAATAGTTCTGAAATCAGAGGCAATGAGTTGTATTTTGTCTCAGTACTGGAATGTTTCTATTTTTACGATGAATGTATAGCCAATCATTAAACCACTCTTTACGCTACCACCAGATAACCAAGTTGACCCAAGATTCTGGAAATTACAAATTGATCCAAAATACACAAATTTGTGGTCAAATCAAATGTACGTGACAATTTTGTTCTTAAATTTGATATGTATCAGTATTATTAATTATTAATTCTAATATCTTTACTTATTCAACATCTACTATCAGTTCATATTTTGCTCTTTTTTCAGTCTTGTTAGGCTATCTCGAGATGCTTTACTTTTCTTCTATGTCGTTTATTTCAGATTTCATGTAAAAATACTAGATATAATATAGGTAGGGGATGTAATCCTGTTCAAGATGGACGGAATGCAGCCTCTGCAGATAGGAAAAATGTGGAAGGAACCGTAAAATACATGAAAGTGGATAACATTTAATACGGCAGCCATAAGTACAGACAGTTACCTTCAACGTTTGGAAGAAAAAAATAAAGAAACAAAACAGAGAAAATATGAGACGACAGGGATCTTGACCTGCGCCCAAGACCTGGGATCACCCTCCCCGGGAGAATGCACCTAAATTAGATTAGAGTCCACCCGGTGACTGTGCTGTACCCTGCGGACGCAAGCATTCTGTCCACCTAATTCCTAATCTAGAAGGCCTCTTACCCCTCACCAGAGAAAAGACCTCCCAGCTAATATAGTAAAGTTTGTCAAAGGGAACTTTTTATTTGAATATCCCAATCAATTGGTCCCACCTATCTAACTTAAAGTTAGGAAACCCATTTGTCATATTTTTATATAACGTTTTCAGCGGATCAGAACAAGGGATCAGAATAATCACTTTGAAATTTGTGAACCTTGGGGTGGGAGGGAGGATGGGTGGGGATTGATGTGTCTTCAGATCAATGTGATATCAATTGTATATCTTTGACAGAGAATAACAAATTGTGGAGCTGGTTGTATAATCTCCCGATGTAACTTCTCAGTCAAATGATTTAACCTCCTATGCTTACTATTGTCTTTCGAAAATTCAAATGAAACTTATACGTATGTTTTTATTAACTACGAAACCATTTAAAATGATTTTTTTTTTATTCTTTTGCGTTTTTTTCATTTAAAGTAATCATATTGAGAATTCATCGAATGTGTTGGAGACGCTATATAATCTCTATCATAGGTCAGCATAGCATGTTACACAATAATTGATCTGTAATATCGAAAATTGTCTTACTGTAAAAAAAATCGAGGACGATTTGGTGTATATCGAACTTCAAGACATTTCTAGTAACATGACGTCACTTACTTAGGTTTCTTTTTCTTATTTAGCTTACATATTTCCTGTTACAGTTTGTTTTTACAAGTAATGACAGTTTACGCATCATTTACATTCACTTACAGCTACCAGTTTTATTTTGTTATTTCTTTTGGTGGGGTGGGGTGCTTTTTGCTTTTTTTGCTTTTGCCTTTTGCCTTTGTTCAATGTTCATTCTATAATCTATGGAATTTAAAGCCAACTGTTAACATAATCTTTGGTATGCTTAACGATGACGTGTATATTACGTAATATGATAATTACATAACATTAAAAGTTTGTGCTTAATCAGTTAAGTTAAAGATAATGATCGGTTTTCTATTGTACTCTCCTTTATATTATCACTACGCGAGCTAGACATTTATATTCATTTATACTTTAGTTATGTATATTCCCTTAAGTTACATTACAGCCGATAAAAGACAATCCAGTGACGTGCCTGTTACGTCATTCAATATTAATTCGAACAAGATAATGACAATCTGAACAGTTTGTGTACTGAAGCTTGAAATCAATGATCGTACTTCTATATATGGTAGGTCTTGTAGTTCACTCATGGCTGAGACCAATAGTAGTTCAACAATTCACTCGAAAAATTTGATCATAGGTTTCATAATTGCAAATTATTTCAGAATATTTTACACAATGTAAGAATTTTCATGAAAATATCGTTATTTTGTTGTCATCACGTCTTTGCAGTTTCTTATGTTTGGCTTTAAATGCCCAATCTTTAAGACTCTTGTAAGCAAACAAAAAGGTCCTTTCATGTTATCCCCTCGTTGTGCACAATTATTTCTGGGGTATTCTTCCACTAGCAAATTGCTAAGAAAGGAACATTTAAAATTAACTCTAAATCGCCTTTCATGAATAGTTGTTTTCTTTGTGTATATTATATCCGATATAAAACATTGTTTATAAATGTTTCCGTAATTTGCGATCTTTTTATTGTTCTTTCTTCATTTCCTTTTGGTTCTTTTGTCATTTCGTTGTTTTTTGCTTTCTTTTACCGTTTTTACCATTCATATGATTAAAACAAAGGTAATGAGAGATATGTTTGTATAATGAACATAGGTAATGTGAAAGCATATAGTTGGTTAGCCATACAGTACGTATTCGATGATCTGTTTCACGTGATTAACTTGTAAAAGTCAATATTTGCTAATTGTTCTATCATCCTATGCTAGAGGACCTTACATTATATCTCGTTGTTTTCGTTTCAAAACACCTTACATTGTACCTGTCATACATTACAACATGTCCTCGTTTTGTCAAAAAAAAAAATCCATATTTAGTTTGTTGCAGTCTGGTATCCATATTGTAACTTAATTGTACCAATTTCATATGTAACTTTTGACTACAAAAACCATCAGAGATAAGTTTGATTTGACAATTTTTACTCTCATTTTTTATATGATGAATTGCAAGGTGATTTGAAAGGCCAAGATGAAGACCTACTGTGTCAGTACAGCACGACATAAGAATAAATATTGTATATTGTTTTCGAGTTTCAGACTTTCAGGAAGTTGTCGAGTTGTTGCTTTGCAATTATCTTGACAACACATCAAACATATGACTTTGTCGAGTTGATAAGTCACGCTAACCTGTAAAACCTTGAATAAAGAAATGTCAAAAGTACTTTAATTTAGACTTACACTCACATGACACCTTGACAAAGAATATCAAATTGTTTGAATGTCGTGTTATATACTAAAGCAGTAAGTCTATAACTTGTTTGTCCCTTCAGAACCGCCGTGAAATCGCGATATCGATTAAAATGGCAAAAAAAAATAAAAAAATAAATCAAAGATTATGTGATCCGTTTCCTTTCTTCGTCTGCTTACAATATTCTACTGCAGTGTTAGTTTTAGCACATGTACTTACATGTTATCTAAATATTTGTAATGGCAACCACAATAAGTTATCATTGAAGGTTCTGTTTAGTCTTATAAGTATATACACAGGCGTCAATGTATCTGTAGCCAAGTGTCTTCAATATGGTTACGTGGAGCAGGTTATTTTGTAAACATAACCCGGTAAAATTGTTTCGAACAACAACCTTTCAAGAAATGATGAGGATAAAAGATTGTTCCCCTCTTGCATTAAAATGACCTATGATAGAGTTTTTGTTTGTAAACCTGTTTTGTGGTCTGTAGTAAAAGAGATATATCGTCTCGTTAACAGCATCCCAAGCAAGAGATAGTTTGGCAGATTGATACAAAGTTCAATGATGGGGTTATGATTCTTCATCAATAAACTTTTTGAGTGTTTGAATAGTGATAATAATCGGTAATAATAAAAAGGTGTAATTATAATAAAGTGTAATAATAGTAAAGTGTTTAACCACTGATCATAATCATTAAATTAAGAAACAAATCAAACAGAACACACATCAAAGTTCAAAAAACGTAAGCTTTTCTCCATTTGTACGATGGGGAGTATAGTTAGTTTTGTTCGAGAACAATTGACTGTAATGAATCACCAATTGATGGTGAATGGCTTGTTGTTCTGCTCCAGCTGCCAGATGTGCTTCGGGAGTTCCGTTGCGTTTTGGTGTTTTTTGGTGGTTGAATGACATCTTGTGGTTGCCATATCTAAGCTTGAAAGGGGGTTCCGTTAGACCTATGTAAGTCTTGCAGTTGTCGGTGTTTTTCACTTCGGCCTTGTATATGATGTTTGATGCCTGGCAGTTTCCATTTAGTGGGCAAGTGTCCTTTTGTCGGCAGTTGCAAGCTTCCTTTTGTTACGTTGTGTGAGTGGTTGCTATGAGTTTGCTTATCATTAACATACACTTCCCGAAGACATCAAAACTACACAAGATATTCAATAGAAACACCGTGAAAGTCAGTTACAGCTGCTATAGGTTATAGTGGTAATGTAGCAGTCCAACCCAATCGAAGCTGCCGCATTGTTTCGAGAATTTCATTTAAAACTCAGAAATACACGTCACAAAGAGAAATTACCCCCATGATAAGATTTATTTTTAATAGAACATTCAATAAAAAGTACAGATATGTATACATTGATCAAAGTGACAATTTTTGGAAAATGTTTGCATTCTGTAAATAGTTTTTTGGTGGGTATTTTTATTTTAATTGCATTAATAAGGGCATTCTTGCCGTTTGATCGAACGACGAGGCTTCCTTTTTCGTTTTTTTGGTTGACTGGCCTGGAAAGCTTGGTCGGCTCTCTTTTTCGCTTCGATCTCATCCGCAAGACGACAGGCCCTCTCCCATCTTATTTTGTACTCTGTTGTATCTTCCCTCACCAGTATGGTCCTAATGAAGATAAGAAATACACACATACCTGATATTAATAAGGAGGACAAGAATGCGCATACTTATTGGCAATCATTTCATACATTTCATACCAGAATCATTCAACGGAATTGTGAAGCAATTTGATCAAGTGATACAAATACAGTTAAATGTCCAGTAATGGTTTGCCACGGACTAAACTGATAATTATTGACTTATAGTTTTAGTTCTCAAGTCAACTCACGTGTACTCGGGCATAGTCTTGTCAAAGGTTGATTTGTAACCAAAGTTTATCTCGTTAGTAGCAAACATTTCGTTGGCTTCCCAGCCTTCATTCTGTTTGGGATATAAATTGAATACCGTTTGTTTTTAAGGGATGTCTCTGGGCAGAAGGTTGAGTCCTGATATGTGTTATAGTCCAAAAGTCCTTATCGTCAGTGCGCTTAATCGTAAAAAATATCGAATGATGCGGGAATTTTATATGGTCTCCTAATGGTTTGTGTATTAAACTACATAATCCAGTCACTTTGATCGAAGAACCTTAGTCGTTTAGAAGGACTTTTCTCGAAAGTTTTAATGTGCTGTAGAAATACAACATATACTGAAAGCAACTATTCTTTTAAAAGTTTTACATCATTTCCAAATTAATTGTGTGCTTAAAGTTATCCTTTAAGGAATTACGGTCACCCAAGATTGAGCCTGCATGCGCACGAAAAGCAAATAACTTGATTTACTCTAAAACCCTTTCAGTGGCGTAGGAAGTTATCGAATTTGAAGTGAGAAGAAAAAAGAAAGAAGAAAAAGTAGTGTCTGAGGTACTTTATAGGCTTATCATAAAATAAAAGTAGATGCTACATTGGCCCAAATCGGACATTGACAATTTCGACTGGTTTCGAGAACCAGTTTATTAAAGTCTAAGAGCAGATAAATTAAACCAACAAACTTGAAAATTAGAAATTAGAACAATGGAAGTTCAGATTCTGCACAATGCAAAACGGTTAGAAGAAACAAACAATCGTATACACGGGTTTCAAATTAGCTTATATGTAACTATGTTTGTGTACCTGATCTAAATCCAGACAGTGGTCAGTTATGTCACTAAGCTCCTCCCACTTGACAAGGTATCGCGGTCTCATTGGTTCCAGGAATGGCCCCTTGGCAAAGTCTTCATCGTACAGGAACGCGGCTGCATGTGACGACAAAATATATACCATAACTAAATATGGTCAACTTATTATCATGATGAGGTCTACCTGAAGGATATAACCATGGAGCTATAAACCTGGGAACTGAGGCAAAACCAACTTCTTGCACACCCCCC
>JAIPMN010037349.1:0-11816 GCA_020650975.1 Apostichopus californicus
TGCAAAGTCTACTAAAGCAGTAAACACAAATTATGCCCTGCCATCATGAAGATTTAAAGTATTTGCTTTTATTTCTTTTCATGTCAGGAATCCCAGAAGTCTTTTTAAATGATGCATGAATTTGGGTAGATTAATTGCTTCATAAGGAATGCATACAGAACTGAAGTACATTGTTTGTCAAGCTGTTTGACCATTACCGTAGGTCTGAGTGTTAATAGCAGGAAGTCAGAGCCTGGTTTATGTGTGGAGGTGCGCCACAGAGTTTTGTGACTTGAGAAGTTAGGTATATTGTATCAAGCATGTACATGACTAGTAAATGAGTTAATATTTTATAGATTACAAAGTCTTTAGGTTATCTAATTACAACATTGCATCATTTTAGGTAACTTAAACAATGAACTATGATGCAGGTTGATGCAAAATTTGTACAAAGTTCCTTGTTAAAAAATTTGCAGACTTTTGCCAAATATAGAGAACTTCAAGCAGTGGCGTAGGAAGGTACTTTTGAGTGGGGGGGCTGAAGACTGGTGGCCGTCCTGGGGGAGGGGTCATTTCCAGTTGGCCTCAGATGCAATTTGGTGCAATATAGCACACTTCAACACCCACTCCATTTTGTAAATAATTTTGCATTTTCACCTGGCCTTAGATGCAATTTGGTGCTCCAAATGAGATTTTTTCCTCATTTGGAAATGAAAAAGGGGTTTTCTAACTTGCGGAGCGGGGGGCGGAATGATACTTCCGCCCCACCATATTTTTCACTGGGGGGGCTGGCGCCCCCCCAGCCCCATCGGTTCCTACGCCCTTGACTTCAAGTCAACAGCAAGCACATAGCTATGTGTTAGGTAAGGGTTTGGAACAAAATGTCAAAGGTATAATAAAGATGTAAAATTATAAATGTCCAATATATAGAAAGTGGAAGTTGTTGGGTTTTACTAGATCCACACTTTCCAAACTAAATGGGGGATGGTGGGGGGGGGGACACTTTGAGTTGCCAAGCTGTTATGGTGGGTCGCGAGCAGGGTAGTGGATAGCCCCAAAAAATAGTGATTGTTAAATGAAATTTCCAATGGAATCTGACCATACTGTAGGCTTCCTCTCTCTCTCATGTGCTGATTGGTAAATGTACATGTGTTGTTGTTGATGTTTAAAACATTTCAGTCAATGTGAAGTCAATACTGCTCAATCTGAATCAAACAAGTAGATGTGCAATTTAATCAACAATAACCACAGAGTATATAAATGAAGTGATTTTAGGCCTCAGAATTAAATTTCTGGGTCATGGCTAGCCCAGGGTCATCACGACATGGGGTTGCCACGGTAATAGTTTGGGAGGCAGGGAACTATTGTACTGTGTTATTACCTGCCTGAATGTTTATTTTGTCTTTGTTGAAAGTGCTTTTGGCGTGTGTGGCAATTTTAATTGAATTTAACAAGGCAATATTCTTAAACCAGATTTGATTACCATCAATATATGTTGTAGCATAATCGGCAGCAATGGAATAACTTTGATCTCCTTAAGAAATCTGCTAGCTTTGATGATTTATTCTGTATCATATCGCAAAATGGTCAAATTCTATACAATGCCAAATACACAGGATCCATAGTATTTTATGATACGAAACAAACTTCAGAGCCTAGAAAAACTGATTCACAAAATTTAAACACTACTATTATTCCCTGTAGTGCTCTAAGACTTGAGGGAAATAACATAAATTTCCTTAAAATTGAGTCAGAGTTTGTGCAGCTTAATAGTGCAGTAATTAATACGTCATACAGTTTACTGTTTGTATGTCAGGAATGTATAAATTCCAGGGTATTCCCTGGTATTCATTTTGTAATGTGGCTGCCTCTCAGTTTTTTCTCTTTGCTACTGCCCTCGCAAAATATTACCAAATCGCTGCCTCACTGTTTCAGAGAAAGATTCAAAAGTCCAATGATTGCAATCCAACATTTTTTTACCCCATGCCATCATCTGAAATAGAAAAATTGGCTTTGAACACTAAATTACAGCAACAAATGAAAGTTCATCTGCCTATTTTACAAAGCAGTTTTATCTAATTTATTGTTAGGATGAGTGACAGTACTATGTTCAAGAAAATTTGAGTCATGCACTCAGACCCCACCACCCCCACCCCCCCCAGCCAGGTATGCTCACGCCCTCCAGTGTCACAAACCAGTTACCGCCTCTCACTCGGGGAAATCCCAGCTCACGTGTGGTAAACTCTGATTTTGTACCAAAAAGCTATACACACAACAAAATCCAGATACAGAGAAAAAGGTAGTGCACCAAGTTTGTGCAGCAGTTTGGAAGGTTCTGGAATATGTCTGTTTAAAATATTATGATGTCTGTGTTAAGAAAAAATGCTATCTTTCCACTTGTATAGAAATTTGACCATATTTCATTGCATTTTACGATGCGATACCGGATAAATTGTTCCCTGCAGATGTACTTTATTTGAAGCTCATGCAGCCCTTTCTTGCATTTCATCTACAAAGTACGAAATCTACCACTAAGTATTTATTGCTCATGTGAATAAACCTTGGAATTTATCAACCATTTCTTAGGTTTTTGTCATTATGGGAAGGTTAATGAGTGAGTTTTACTTAATTAATTGCATTGATTTCATGATTTGATTTGAGTTGATGCAATATTTTGATGCTACGACACTTTGCATAATCTAGTAATCATTAGTAATGACCCGTGTCGTGTGAATTAAGCAAACTTTGTGACTTTTTTTTCTAAATTTACTTCAATATTCAAAAATCGAAAGTAAATAATGACAATTGAAATTCTTGACATGAATTTAGGTTTCATTAACGAACAGCATGTAAAGTATGGCCATCTGTGGAATGTAGTATCATCATTCCCTTTGAAAAATTAATCTCTTCCCTGCAAAACTGTGGTTGTTTCGTATAAATCTAAAAGGCTAGTTTCTGTGCTGTACCTACAGTATGATATGCAAATATACTTTATACTGAAATGTTGGGGTCTGTGTGATACATGTACAGTATGCAATGTTACTCATTCGAATGGAATGTGTACTGTAAACTAAGCACTGCTTTGAATGACCTGTTTGTTATTAGGGTTGTTCCATATAGTTGATATTTCATGATTAATATAAATATTATTTACTAAGGTTTTTTTTCTTCAAAATATGGATTGAAAATGGTTAAAATTAGCTATAAAGTCAAGTAACCACAAGATTCTAGTACTGTATGCATTAGAAGACCTGCCAACCTTTTTTTTTACAAAATAGGGAGAAACAGAGATTAACGATTTCTTCCATCTCAAGAAATCAGGAGATTTTGAGGAAAATGGTAATAAACTTGAGAGGAAATCCCATACTTGTGAGATTGCATTGTAGCGATATAAAATAATAACAGAGAAAAATTTGGGGACTTTTACACATCACTGGAGCTGTAATAATATACAGTAGGGGTGGATGTCACAGTAATTGTATCACTGTAACGTTAGCACTACAGAACTCAACATTAGCATATAATTAAGCATTCTGTGCAATTATTTCCTGTAAAAGGAAGAGGATTTTTTTCTACTATTCCTGTTGCAGATAGAAGCGCATATACTGTATCCCATTTCTGATCGCTATTTAGAAAAAAAACTTTAGAAATCAAAATTTGCCAGGAGATACAATCGGGAAACCTTTGAAACTGGGAGAGCTGGTAGGACTAGATGCTGGAATGAAACAAAACAGTAAAGTTGCAAAGTATTCAGAATAGAAAACAGAAGCACGGATAGCATTTTTAAAAGAAGGTTTGAATGTTTAAATGTCAATTTGAACATAATTTCATGTTATCAGATAGATAAGGCACATAGACGGTAGAATCTTGTCATCGTTACTTTCCCCGAAGTACAATATTGGAGTAGGACCTGGACAGTGCAGCCTTCAGTATTTTGTATTTTTTTTTTGTATTATACAAACACATGAATGCGTACACTATTTCACAGAGTTTCAGATCAGTTTGTTGCTGATGTTCCCCTTCAAATGTCAGTGTTTCAATAGTTGCAAAGAAAAGCTCACCTTTTTTTAGTATAGCCTACTGTAAGTGTACCTTCCATTTTACCAAACATTCTCATTTCTTAGATCTCTCTCCCCTGGATGGCTTAATATGTTAACAAACCCCATCCCACTCCCCATTAACATGTTAACAGACCCCATCCCACTCCCCATTAACATGTTAACAGACCCCATCACACTCACCATTAACATGTTAACAGACCCCATCACACTCACCATTAACATGTTAACAGACCCCATCACACTCACCATTAACATGTTAACAGACACCATCACACTCCCCCTTAACATTTTAACAAACCCCATTCCACACCACTGGTACTATAGTATAAAGGTGGTTGTATATCCCTGATGTACAGTCTATTCCACAAGACATATTACCCTAGAAGACCATCATTCTTCTCACTACTACAATCACAGAGTTTCTTCAGGTATTTCTGTAGTACTAAACAATACACATGTATTCAAAACAGACAATTTATGGTACCTCTCTTCATGCTCCAATGTAATTAACATAGCAAATTCTACAGATTTTGAGAAATCTCAACGCTCAATGCAGCAAGGTTGGGAGGTTTAGCTAATTTTCAGTTATTTACTTGTTCACAATGGCACAGAGGCAGTCTTTACTAACAACACCTTGCGTTGTGTTCATCCTGTCGGCTCATGCATGACAATCTCTGAATGGTAATTTCTTTTGAATGAGAGGAAACGAGATAGAGAGAAGCATGGCAGTTGGAGCTGGCCGTAAGCTTCCAAACTACCAGCCAAGGATAACCACCTCTTACAAGGAATTTCGGCCATTCATAACTTTTCAGTGTAAGGTTTAACATGTTTTGTTCAATCATAGCACTATTAACTGTAAGCACCCCAATGGTGATCTTATCTACTTAACTTTAACTGTTGCTTGTGGGTGGGAATTTTTCCTCTTAAAAAATGGTGTTTTTACTCCTTGATTCTTATAATGTGCAATAATCCTCTTGCATACTTTATCAAGGCTCCCTGCTATTTAAAGTTCGTAACCGTTGTTATGATAGGTCATCCATTGAAGACTGTACTGGTGCTTGCTGAAGTTATGTAAAATAGCGAAGCTGGGTGAACTAAAATATATGCAACATGTCCAAAGTGTTTGTTATCCGTTGGTTTTGAAAAAAGAGCCAACATTGTAACCAATAAAGTGAAATATAGTGGAATTGTCCTGCATTTGACGAAGAGTTCAATAGTTATCTTGTGGTAAGTGTTTATGATTTATATGTCCTATGATTTAGTCAAAATGAAATATTTTTGTTGGCGATCGTTTCGTTTCATAGAGAAGAACAGCTGTTTAAATAAAGTTATGTTATCCAAACCATTTCTGTTACTGAGATAGGTTTCCAAAAAATTCCAGGCCAGAACTGTATGAATATAAAAACCTTGAATATTTGCATACCATAATTATTATTCAGGTATGTACAGTATTAGATATGTCCCACCTATGTCTACAAGTAGACAGTAAATATTTACATTTAGAGTATGAAACAGTAAACATTACATCAGACAAATACTGTAGATATTACAGTGTAAAATAAACTTAAAACTGAACAATTATTTTTCATTTGAATTTTAATCTCTATAAACTGACATGCCAAATTTCAGAAAGGCAAAACATACCTTTCTTTTCTTCAGATATGAACTCAATTTTAATCAGCAGTGTACAGGTGGCTAATGACATGTTAACATACAGTATCTTGTAGACCTGTAGAGGTGCCAGGTGGTTCTAGTTTTTAGTACAGTTATATGTATTATGTAATGTGTCTCAGACTTGTAAAATGCAGACCATTTACATTCTTGTGATTGCAGACCGTTATCTGTGACACATACTTGTTCATTTACGTTCATTCAAAAGAAGGTCTAAGACAACCTTTGCTGTTCTTCCTCAGAGAAGATTATTCAGTATATAAAGAATTTTTGTTTGCAGACCATGTATGTATTACACTTATTTCTATATTCATTTATGTTTCCAACTTTAGTCTGAAAACAGGCCAAAACAATTTTTTTTTTTTGTAAAGAATTTTTGTTTCCAGACCATGTATGTATTACGCATATATATTCATTTATGTTTCCAAGTTTAGTCTGAAAACAGGCCAAAACAAGTTTTTATTTTTGTTTATTTTTTTTATTATGGATAACATTTACTGTGTACATTCAACTCAGAGAGAATTTATCAAGGAATAAACAGGGCAGTAGACCTTTATTGTAATTTACAGAGCATATTTGCAGACCATTTAATCCTCTTTATACCAACTCTTACCGTACCTACGGTAAGCTGAATGTAACATTGGTTTACAGTTTTGCTACTGTCTGACACACATGTCAGTGAAACTTGATTTGTACTGTAACAGCCAATTTCAGGCATGATCGTTTGAAAATTGGCCGTCGTTAAGAAAATGATAAATTACCGAATGTGACACGTTGAAAGCGGGGGAAACTGCGACAGTTATAAACATTGTCTCGTTACCGCTCAATTATCTTGTGGCCCATTCACATTATGAAATCATGAATAGTGGAGTGCGCAAGATATGCATCTAAAGGTTTGAATGTTTGCTGCCAGGTGACTAAATGGAGAGGCAAGAAACTGACGTTATGAATAATGACACATGACCATAAAATGAGGAACAGTTTATAATCCTCACATAAGTGAGAATTGTACTGTAGATGTACTGTATACTGTAGTAGTGCTGTTGGATATTAATGAAAACACAAACTCAACCGTGGTCATTCAGCTTAAAATATGACAGAGATGTTTGTGGCGATGAATTAACCCAAACAGAGCCAAGAAAAATCTTGCTCAGTGTGTGGCTGGATAATGTCGTACAGTATTTAGACTTGACCAAGTCTTCAGTCTAATGAAAACACAAACTCAACGGTCATCATTTAACTTCAATATGACAAAGATCTTTGTGGCGGAATTCACCGAAACACAGCCAAGAAAAATCTTGCTCAGTGTGTGGCTTGATAATGTCCTCAGTTGTGTGGGTGAACTGTGAAGGAATATGACATATGTGTGATACTTTGAAAATGGAATCAAGTTGTTCTTAGCTGTTGGGGGACTTTGATAATGAGTTTATATCTCTTTCACATTAGACCAAGAATGATGTTAGAGTTTTGTGTCTCCCTCAAGATTATAGTGTACTGTGATAGCCAATACACTAAGCAGTAAGCATAGACTTAACAGTAAATTTAAGTAAAATGTCTTCTAATTAGAATGTCCTTGGAATGTCTTTAGGTGTTTTGGTATGATACTAAATAGCAGACTCCTCTCTAACATGTCACCTCTCTACTCTTGTACTCTTTCATCTAAAACTTGAAGTTCAGTAAAGTAAAAGCATTGCAGGGCCCCACTGCATGTACTGTAGCCTTCCAAATCTATCTATACAATTGTCAAAGTGTACAGCTAACGTCTCTATGCTTTATCATAGCTTCAATTATGCCTTTCTTGTATTTCTACTTTTTGGAATTTCTCATATGTTTGAGATGTCGTTTAGATTGACCAAGGTTTGCTAGTGCCAAGGGTGTGCTATTGTCTCTAGAGATACTGTTTTTGCTTCTTGTGTACTTGACTGCAGTATATATTCAGTTCATTATAGGAATCATATTCACTGTACAGTATACTCTCCACTGTACACACTGACCTACAGTATAATGCTATATTGTACTGTAGGTGCTGTAACAAATTGTACTGTACCAGCTGTCTGTATCAATACAATCAGAATTGGCAATTGATAATTATAAAAACAGCCAATTGTGAGACAAGACAATCGTTAATCTGCATATAATAACCATTGTATTTCTGCAAACAGTTATATACTGTGTATTACTGTAGTCAGTAAGTGCTTGCCAATGCACTGCTGGACTATGTATATGGACGACATATTACTAACCACATTATATAGACTTAAAGTGAATCTGTATTGTCCTCAGGTATGAAGCAAAGACCAATATATGTGTCACCTTACTCTATGCAAACTGGCATTTTGCATTTCAACGCAGCGTTTTGGACGCTTTCTGACACTATCTGCTCTGATGGTTTTGTCAATTTTGACGCACTACTACTGTAATAATCATTTAAAGAGTTTTTTTTTACTCTAAAGCATTCACTGCCGCCCCCCCTCCCCCCCCCCCCCTCCAGAGACATTTAGTTACCAAATTTTGAATTTACTTTGTTCCTCGTTTACCTTACTTAGTTTTCTCGCTTACCTGTTCCCTAACAAACCTTAGCACTCTCTCTCTACTGTGTCTAAACGGACCGGTAACTGTTTTCGCAGTGTGATTACAACCTAGATAGCAATTGGTCACTTCCGGTCACTGATCCTTCTTCTTCTCATTCTACCACCTGGAATATCCAAAACTAAAGTAAGTTTTTGGGATTTCCGTGACAACTGTAACTTGTGTAAAAGTAAGTGGGCCTTAATACAGATTCTGTGCTTGTATTTTGTCCCTGGTAGTTTCTGTTACTTGTCATTCAGTCTCTGAAGAAGATCCTGCTAGGATCGAAACGTCAGGCCCACTTACTTTTACACATTCTCTTACACAGGCTGTTTTAGTGGATATTAAGCAATTGCGAACAGTTTTTTGTGTTATTTGATTTACAACTTTACGACAATTACTGTGCATACACTGTATGTATACAGACTTAGCAAAGTTAGCTGTATTTAACTAAATTACAGTAGGCCGATGAGATACATATTGTCAGTCTCAAAACTTAGTTGCTGCATGAATAATATTCTCACTTGCAGTGAAGCATTAAATTGGTTACTTCCTGGGACTGTCTGTACCCTTTCCCTTGTCATGCAGCGGTTCCCAACAGGTGTTTGATAAAGCTAAACAGAAAATTGAATTAACTCGGTCACGTTATAAAAGCCATGAACCCATTTTCCTGCTAATGATTTACACATTTATAATTAAGATTAGAACTGGCATCCATTATACACACACATAAAATTATGTGTTCATACACACATTTTTTGCATATATACTGTATGGGGAGAATTTGGGGGAGGGGGGGGGGGAGGAATTTTTAAAATACAGATTCTTTATGTTAGTTTTAATGTTTGTAGATGGTAGTGGAGGAAGGAGGGTGGGGGGAGCAGCCCACATTTTGGACCTGTGTAACAACAAGTACACAAAACTGGTAGAGGTATCAAGTGTTTAATAGAACAGTACAGTAATGAAGACATTATTGTTCCATAATAACTGTTAGGTATCTTCCAATTACTGTAAAACAAAAGATCCAAGTAAATCCTGTGAGTGAACTGTTGAGATTTAATCCCTGTTAATTAGTGATTTAATCATTTAATTAGTGGATCTAAATTGGCAATTTTTTCCTAGAAACCTCAATCTCCTCCCCATCCCGTTACAAACTTCTAATTTACCAGATCAAAGAACAGAACTTGGAAAAATACATTTGATTTGAAATAAATGTTCCATACAGAAAGTTCCCTTATTATTGAAAGTCAATAGTCAAAAGTCAAAAGTCAAAAAGTCAAAAGTCATAAATTGCAACTTTTATTTTTTTATTTTTTTGTACTGTAGCAAGATAGCCACACAGTCCTGCAAAACATGCCAGCAATTTATGGTTTGTACATATTTCAAAGTTTGGGGTAAAATAATTTTTGAATTTGAGACAATCAATTTGGAATGTGATCACTCATAATCTAACCAGAGCTCATTAAAGCAACTTAATGATGCTTAAAGACCACCAGAAACTCATCACCCAAACCCAATATTATCGCTCTGGTAGTCACAGAATAAAAGATTTCGGAAGTGGTCGAACTTGGAATTCCAGGCGCACCTAATTACTCTTTCCATCGGGGTCTTCTGCTCTGTGAGATGGAAACAGAAATTTGATTAGATGTACAGTAGCTGGTTTGTAGAAATACAGACTTGGCAGTTATTTGTTTCTTCCGAGATTACCCAGACGTCAGTCTCGGTGACTCACTATGGGCTTATGTTCAACCACAACTCTTTTTTTTTATGTTTTTTTAAATTGATAAAAGTTTTTAAAGTTTAATCTTCTTGGTCAGCAAGACTCAAGCATGACTGTTCAAATAATTAGTAAAAAAAAAAAAAAAAAAGTTTGAGACTTGGTGTTCTGGAAGAATTATTGAAGTGAGGATAATGTCAAGAAATTAATGATCGCAGTTAAGATGGAGAACGGGGGAAGTCACTGTGACCATGCAAAGAGAATACTTATCATCATAAACTACAGGGAAATTGAAAACACCATTGATAGGGTCATTTTATTAGTTTAGTCATTTTAAACGTAAATTGTGCAATCCAGTACTCAATGTATTGCTGTCCCTGTTATATCTCTCACTGATAGCTTACATTAATCGACACAATTGTACTGCTGAAGTGCTCAACAGGGCAATTTATGGAGCCACTGTGACTTCCTTTATAGTCAAGAAACTGTTGAAACAAGCCATGCAAATAAGGGCAGAGATATTCCACTTTCCATTTAAAATGTCTCTTTGAAATGCCAAATTTGAAGGATGACCATTGCAGAATTTTATGGAGTATATCAGTATCATTGTCACCATGACAACACATAGTTCGAAGGCTGGGAATGTTTTAAAGCCTGAATCGGACGTTTTCTTTCTAAAAACTTGTGTTGCTTGATCTCAAAACTTCCCACTGATCTCAACTGAAACCAAAAGGGGAATTTGAACAATGCTGTGGTTTAATTCACTCATCCACTCCATCTTAAAACAGGTTTTGAAAATTTCTGCAGTTTTAAAAACGGTGCAGTTTCTGTTTTTAGCGTATATTTGATCGTAAATAGGCAAGTGATATGCTACCAATATAAACTGTACTCAGTTGCTGTTATCTGAAAACTCTTTTGAAGATCTCTTCCTGTCACCGTAAAAACATTCCTATTGATTTTCACCATGTTTGTTTACAAGATGAAAGCTCTAAGAGGGTGCAGAGCTCTATAATGTGTCCCACACTGATGACATTCATCTGTTAGTTTGCATTTAGTGTAGGATTTAAACTCCTCCAATAAAAGCATAGTCCTTTAATTTCATCATGGATATAAAGCTATTTATTTCAGCTTCAACGAAGTTCACTAAAGTTGGATCATTTGATCAGTACAGGGAAGTATCTTCCCCTTTTCTGCACCGTTTCATCTGGGAATGCCGAGCAGCCTGAAAATTTACGATTTCGGTTTCCATCCCAAACTTACCCTTTGCGTACTTCGGCAAAGATTGGATTCAATAAAGCATAGTATTAATGACATATGTGTGTGCTAATCCTCTCATCTTAACAGTTTAGGACTTTTGCATATATACTGAACATAAACCTTGTTTACAAACATTTTCTTCCTACACAAGATTCTTTTAACAGATATACACAGTATTTAAACAGCCGCTTGAATTGTCTCACTTGCTGTACATGCATACTGTACATTGCATACAAAATGAGATGTCCCACATATTTTCATTTCTGAAATTTGTAGGAAGTCTTTTTCCATTATAAATAAAAAGATTTAAAAAAAAGAAAATGCAAGCTTACCTACATTTAACTCAAACCCGTTGAAGTCTAGCACATCATGATGTTGTTTTCATTTAACCTGATATTCATTTTTTCATAATTTACCATTTTCTGATGATTTATTTCCACCATGCTCATTGATATGTTTCATCACCATGGCAACCATGCACAGTAAATGCCAATCATTCATGTCAAGACCAATGACTCAAGACTTGATTAGGTGTGTTTTGAGGCTTTTTTTTTTTTTTTTTT
>JAIPMN010037349.1:11826-23607 GCA_020650975.1 Apostichopus californicus
CTTTTTTTTTTTTTTTTTTGGTCTTCCACTGGGAGAGATGCTCAAACTATACTAAGTCATCCGTGACTCCCATCTTTAGCTCTTTCCATACAGATCTGATTTCAAAACGAATCTAAGAGGATCAAAGCCCCTCCATAGGTTAGAGAAAAAACAGCTTTTGGAGCATCCGCCACAAGTTTAACCGTCTTTGGGGGTTTTAATGAATGAGGCTGATGATATTCGAGGGCAGAAACTGAACGAGCCGAGCGACTGTCGAGCGTATTAAGGAGATAGCCGAGGGCGGCGTACGACAGAGGGTGTTGACAGAGTTTTGGAGAGGACATTCCCCATAGGGTAGGTTGGATTATTGAAGCAGTCATAACTGACCGGTAGCTTAAACAGGAGGGGAAATTATCCCCAAACCGGAGGGGAAATTATCCTCCGTAATGAGTCTATGACTCACGGTTTTGCTGAAGTGGTGTTTTCCAAGGCCACAGGAGAGAGAGAAACCCATAGCTGTAAGGTTATTTACATTGGTTTTGGGGGGTTTTAATAAGCAGGACAAATTGGTAAATTTATAGTACAGGAAGTTTGGCGGTTTGATGTTTGTCTTTCATCTTCTTCTCGGGGAGAGGTTTTATTCATCATCATTTATCTGTATTCATAATCTATTTGTATGTACAGATGTACAGTAGTTATCTACACGTTTTATTAAGATCGTATAAAGCTTTAATTGACATTTGAAGTAAGCTTCTTTTTTTCTTTTTCTTTCCTGTAAAATTATTGTGACTATAAAAAGAAGAAGAAGAAATTAAGGGTACTTGAAAATGAGACTGGCCTCCAAGGTTAAGAACCTCTTTTTTTCAGGTCGTGCCTACAAATCTAAAAAACCGAAGCATAGTAGGTAGGGGAAGGGGAGGGGGAGGGTGGAGGGGTGGAGTCTTAAGAATGAGCAAATGCTGCCTGAGGGCATCAGAGGGTGTTCATCTGCCACTGATGATTACCATACTGTTGGGATATGAGTCATGGCACACTAGTACAGTAGGTAGGGGAGGGGGGTTGGAGGGGTGGAGTCTTAAGAATGAGCAAATGGTGCCTTAGGGCATCAGAGGGTGTTCATCTGGCACTGATGATTACCATACTGTTAAGATATGAGTCATGGCACACTTCCTCTTTTGATTCTACTTCCATAAACAAATAAAATTTTAAAAAATTGCTAAACATATGGTATGGTACAGTTTATCAATGACATCATATTTATTTTTAGAAAACTGTAGATGAGTTCAACTACTTGAAGTCTTGATGGATATTCCATACTTCTCTTTCAAAATGTTGTTTTCTTTTGGTATACATTTAAGAACTCTACATCTATATTCCACAGGACTGCTAGATCTGTAGCTGTATAGAGATCTGTAGATGATCTGGGGGTTTATGTTGCTCAGTCTACATACAACAGCATGAACCTCCATACACTTTTGTAGAAATTTCAAGTCTTGAAATTTAATTCTCAAAGTTAAGAGCCAAAAACCTACAGCTCCATTATGTGCAATAATAATAATAATAATATAAGAATTTGTAAAGCGCTTTTATCCAGTTAAAAAAAAAAACTGCTCAGAAGCGCTGCAGGAGCAAAGTACCCAAAATGGACACAACAGTTATCAAAGAAATATGTACAGTTAAAACCACCTCAGTGACATAAAACTATAAGTCAACAAATGTTAAATTCTTTATTTATACCTGTTTTTTTTTAAATATTGGTAATTAAACTACAGTACCATATTGGCTCAATTGACATTAACAACGATGTGAATGACTCATGTGTCACATAATTTAATATATTCTTTAAAACCCTTCAAATCTCTCCTCATAAATCTATTTGCCCCCCAGATGATCACACCTAATTTGCCTAGAATTTGACCAATTTTTTTTTTTTTTTGGTCCGTTCATCTGGCACCTTCCCTCTCTCTTTGTGATCTGCTTCACTAGCTATAGTACATGTATGTATATGCTTCAATGCCCATTTTAGTATTTAACTGCACATAACACACTCCACTGTGTACAGAGCTTTCCTTTAAATAGTATTATAACTAAGTACCAAACTTTCTGGATGGAAAGTCGTTTATAGACAGATGGACTGTGTTATGTCATCAATCACAAATTATCTGGATCATGAATGATGATGTCTTGTTAATGGGACACGAACTGTGGTCATGCTTAAAAATTAATAACGTAAAAATTTTGAAAAACGCAGAGGAGGAAGGACTTTTCATCATGAAATAGAAAAAAATCAAGGGCGTAGGAACCGGTGGGGCTGGGGGGCGCCAGCCCCCCAGTGAAAAATGTGGTGGGGCGGAAGTATCATTCCGCCCCCCCGCTCCGCAAGTCAGAAAACCCCTTTTTCATTTCCAAATGAGAAAAAAATCTCATTTGGAGCACCAAATTGCATCTAAGGCCAGGTGAAAATGCAAAATTATTTACAAAATGGAGTGGGTGTTGAAGTGTGTTATATATTGCACCAAATTGCATCTGAGGCCACCTGGAAATGCAAAAAAAATCCAAAAAAAGACCCCTACCCAGGCCACCCATCAGTCTTCAGCCCCCCCACTCAAAAGTACTTTCCTACGCCACTGGAAAAAATGGATGGATATATGAGCAGGATCCGGACAATGAAAAACTAATTCTGAGTCTAATTCCTTACTGACTGAATTAGCTGGCTTCAAGTAGCTGGTTGCTAGGTAACAGTTCCACCAAGCAAATACTGTATATAAATGTATTTTTTGTTTGTTGCATGCAGTGTCGCAACAGATGTTTAATACTCCATCAAGTACAGTAGAAGGCGGATTCAAAATACTACCAATGCATTAACTTTGCGGGACCAAGGACTGGCGTCAGTCATTTTTCCAAACCGGGCATGAAATATTGCGGAATACATGCATACATGCATGAGCGTCTTGTCCCATTGCTGATTAACTTTAGTGTCGGTGTACATCATTTCGCTTGTGCCAATAAATAGCAAAATGAATTGGGGAAACAGTCCAGGCAATTTTTAGCTCAACTAGTTGAGCTTTTGTCATGGCAATGCGTCTGTCTGTCTGTCAACAGTTGTTGAAAGGCCACCGTGCGATTGCTGTTTCTTGTCAAAGGTGGTGAGGTTATGGCACATATCAACAGGTTGATACTCATGCTAGCAAATAGTAGGTCAAACGTCATTTGGGGTCAAAGAGTGAAATCACGCAAAAGCCTACTCATCCTTGTGTTAATGTTTGATTTTATCAAACTTGGTCACAGTGTACAGTAGGTGATTGGTCATTAAAGATGCTCTTACTTTTGATGTCAAAGGTCAGCTGAGGTCACATGAGGTCAAACATGTGATTCATATCAAAGCCTACTCCTCTGATAGTTTTTGTGTTATTGTGATTTTAGTTGGCCATGTGGATCATCTGTTAATTGGCCACAAAAGTGATTCATTTGTAATATGGGCAAAGGTCATCTCAGGTCATCTGAGTGATATCAAATACTGCCCCAGAGACATTTACAAAGATGTGGTCAATGTGTGAATTTGGAGGATCACCAGCTGGGTTTCTTAACTAGGTTTCCTTCTCAACTGGGCCCAACAAGGTTCTCAACTGAGACTCCTCTCAACTAGGTCCTATTGGGTTCCTGTCATTGTAACTGAACTGAGTTTTTCAACTAGGATTTCTGTCAACACAATGCCTGAGCTGAGTCTGGATGTTACTGTAAAGCAGGCTCAACTGTGCCTCAACAACATGATGTTCAGTTACTAAATCTAACAGTAGTTAGCCATCTTGAGATAATGTCTTTATCCAACCAGCATTTCACCTACTTACACTCCCACTCACAACATACACTTACATACCATCTTCACTACAAGAGAAACCAGTAAAAGATACACAGAGTTCTTGGAATAACATAAACTTTTAATTCTTTGAATACAACTAACCATTACATACTTTGTACACTGTCTCATTGACATCAGGTAACTAGGTTTAAATTGTAGTTGAGCTACTGCGTCATTGGCGCTCTGTTGTTTTGCAGAAATCTCAGGAAGACAAATTTTTGATATTTAATTTCTGCAGTATTTCGTGCCCGGTTTGGATAATGGCGGACGACTCCCAATTGTGTTAATATTGTAAGTCTGCCCTCTACATTCTAATCCAACTTCTACTACCAACTCTGTGCAGATATATACTATACTAAAACGAACAAGTAGCCTAGGCCTTTCCCTACCACACTTTCATGTATGTTCTTACATTAAAAGACACAGGCCTAGCCCCAGGCCTAGCATAATTTGAGTATGATAGGTTTGCTACATTTATCTACAAGTAGCAAGCATTTATATCAAGAAAAACTTGATCAGTTTGCACCATTTTAGGGCAACAACGTGAAATAGCATTTGTATAAAACTTTGTGACACACAGGTCTTCAATTTGAGGTACAGTTACTATTTAGATGGAACATTCATATGGGAAGCTCATTATGGTTCCATGTGTGAATGAGTCAATGAAATTTAAGATACTCTACACTTGCTTAAATAATAGCTTGTAGCCATAATACACGAATACAGAAGGTCATTATTTAAATGACTAGCCAAATTTTAATTCTATTAATGAATTACAAGTTGCTAAATGATATGGATGGAGTATCTATATGAAATATGTCTGGGTGACAATTTGTTGCATTGATTGATTCATTGAAAAATTGAATCAAATTTATTAAGTCTTATTTATTGATCTTTACTCTATTTGTAAAAAAATCTAAAAGAGGATGTTTTAGATTATTCAAAATTCAGTGGGTATGTATTGTTGAGAAGAATTGCTTGTTGACCAATTTTTCTCCCAAAACATCACTTTCAACATATAGTAAATAGTATTGAATTTTAACCATATATTTGATTTATTTGTGACCCCTATATGCAGTATATGGATCAACCCATGCAGGCAGCATATATACCATTAGGATATATGCCTTTTATTTGATTAGTGCATTATCAATGTCCCCAGGTACTGTGTGTGGAATGGATTATCATTCTTGATGAATCTCATCCAGGCCAGCTGAGCTTCCTCGTAAATAAATTGATAGTGGGAGAAATACTCAGATGGCATGTATGTACTCAAGTTAACCTTACACCTCAGCACTATGTTTCAAAACACTATGATATATGTGACCATACATATATTTGTATAGGACCATGATGAAATATTGGGACTATAATATATATGTGATAATACATATATATATTGTATAGGACTATGATGTATATTGGGAGAAATACCAATATAGGACTATGATGTATATTGGGAGAAATACTCAGCACTATGTTTCAAAACACTATGATATATGTGACCGTATATATTGTATAGGACCATGATGAAATATTGGGACTATAATATATATGTGATAATACATATATATATTGTATAGGACTATGATGTATATTGGGAGAAATACCAATATAGGACTATGATGTATATTGGGAGAAATACTCAGCACTATGTTTCAAAACACTATGATATATGTGACCATACATATATTGTATAGGACCATGATGAAATATTGGTACTATAATATATATGTGATAATACATGTATAGGACTATGATGTATATTGGGAGAAATACTCAGATGGCATGTATGTACTCAAGTTAACCTTACACCTCAGCACTATCTTTCAAAACACTATGGTATTTATGTTATCATACATATATTGTAGGACCAAGATGTAACTACAGGCCTCACTTTAATCTTCCACCACCCCCTGTGCCACCCCTTCCCTCCCCTACCCCACCCCTCCTATCTACTACCATCCAAGTTATATGGAGGTTGTTTGAAGTTTGAACAATCATGAATGGATTGCAAATAATTATAAACTGATGACCAAACTGAAAAGTCCCCCCAGCAAGTTAACTTTTAATCCCCCCCCCCCTCTCTCCTCTTTTTCCTCCCTCCTAGTAAAGAATAAGATGGCAAATTATTTGGTGGAAAAGTTCTGCAAGAGGTCAACCTTAGCCTCTCCAACAGGTGATTTGATTTCTTTAAATGTCTTAAATTCAGCATGGTTATAATTACAATCTATAGGTTTAGTGTCATATTTTTTTCTTCTTCTTGCAGCTAGGTACAATTTCCTTGTATATAAAGGGTTTTTCTGCCCGATATCACATCTGTTTACCATTTCATTATACCGAAACTCTCATTGTCCATGCTCTGGTCTATCGGCTACTTGCAAAAATAAAAAAATAAAAAAATAAATAAAAGAGTTTCTGAATTGCCCTCAGATTTTATCAATAGATTAGCACCCCTATTCAAACAGTCTAGGTCCACAATAGGAATTCCAATTCCCCACTGCTCTATACCTTCGAGTTGGGGCTTATCATTTGTGCAGGAACCTGTTTACAAGATTATTTTTTTGGTTGTTTTGTGCCTGTGTGTGTGCGCGTTAAGGGCAAAAGCACCGTATAAAGCTTATCCCGTCAAAAACTCTTAGGAAATAGTTTCGTTAAAGAACACAGGCTTATGTCAATAGGAATATTTCCCTTTTGTAGAGGAACCTTGGCGGTGTTTTCATTGTACTGTAACTCTGTGATATATTGGAAGTAATATTGGAGTAATATTGCAGGTACAGTACCTATAGACGTTCTATGATAAAGAGATGCATAAGAGTGAAGGTCACGGCCGTGTTGAATGGATGACCTGTTGGTGCTCGTAGTCTGCTAACTTGCTAAGGACATCGATCGGATCAAGTTTCTCACACTGCGTGGAAAGAAATTCAAGTTAACACACACATCTGGATAAACTTTTAATCTGCACTTGTAAGATATGTATACTATTGTGGTGAACATATATATAAAGTTGAAAAATTATTAGGGTTGAATTTCTGAATGTTGGTTCAGTTGCCAAATGGAGGGATTAAAAGTTTCACTGTGAACCAGAAGTGATAATTTGGAGTAATCGACAGTTGTGAGTATATGTGTGATACATTTGACACCCATCAACAACCTCTCTTTTTTTTTTTTTTGGCCAATGTGAAAGAACTGCATTGATGGTGGTTTGATCAGAATTGTTTAAAGTTGCTGGTATAGCATGTGATATAGATTATGCCTAACAAGCTCTTGAGCAACGAGCAGGACTGTGTGTTTAAATAGCTACTGTGTGCACAGAGAGCACTTTACAGTATAGTGCTGTCCACACTTGCCTGTGGACCGCTTCATAAACTCAAAGTGCAAAACTGGTCAGGAACCGGTGGAAGAAACATTTCTGTTGGATGTCGTTAGTCTTTTCCAATGTCTGCCAGTTGTGTGCAACCTTGGAGTTTTGATTTGGCAGTGGTGGTGTCCATTTTCACTGTCATCGTCCAGATTTCATTGGGAGTTGCCTTTGTGTATAGGAGAAGAGGTAAGGCATAATATCGTTCTCCAAACTAAGACACATCGTAATGATTGTGCCATAATTCTGCTAGAAACATTAAGACAATGAGGTCATGTGGTTTAAAAGCTACTTGCCCATATCTTGGGCAGGGTTATGTTTGCTTTAGAGGGAAAGATGAGTGGGAAGGAGGGGGGGGGAGGAAGGAGGGTGTGAGCTGGACTGGATGGAGGATATCTTTGTTGTGTTGGAAGCCAGGGATTTTTGATAGAAACTTCCTGTTAAATTGCTTTATATCTAGCAGTTGTTGAATATTTGTCAATAATTGTGTAAAATGTAGGCCCTGGATGCAGAGAAAAGGGGGTGGCAGTAGTATAACCAGTGGGGGAGCCCCTCAGTCAAATGTCTTACCCTCCACTTGCCCTACCCCTAAATTACATTGGTTTTGCTATCTGTCATCGCTACGAGGCCCCTCATCCCCTCCCCTCGCCAAACACGCTACCCAACAAGATAACCTGCTACCATGCTTGTTAAATCATGTGCATGGTTATATGACTTACTGTATGACTTATCGCTATATCGACCGTCCGAAGTTAATCAGATCTTGTTACTTGGAAACTGCAGCATATATTACATGATTTCAACATCGCATGTGTGAACTCACAGACTTGATTTGTTAGAATTGGCTGGCCGAAATATTGTCTCCAACGACTATACAGACTTAAGTCGATTAATGTCATAAAACCAATGGACTATGGTGCTGGACAGACAGTTTTGTAGTGGCTGACCAAATTAAGCCTAATTAAGTCGATGAAAACTGAGCTTCATATACAAATGTATCTAAATCATTATATACAATATATATCTTTATATATGTATACATATTTCTGTATATGTATATTTATATAATTGAAATCGTATATGAATATATTTATGTTTATAAATACTGTATTGCATTGAATTTGCACAGAATTTCTATCTATGTTACAAAGATATTGTACATATTATCCGATAATTAACATGTTGACGGGAAACAAACAAAACTATTAACACAGACTCATTAGCAGTTGAGGACCCTCCTTTCGTTAAAGTATTACTTTAAAAATAACATTTTGCTGATCTTTTAAAGGTGCATCCTTGATAGGGCAATCGGTGGCTTAATTAGTACAGTATATGTGCAATATGTACAGTGTTGTATGTAGCAATGCAGTGAACCGATGATCAGCTGATTGCATTGTTTACATCCTGTCATGTGAAGGTATATATGTTATACCTCCTGCAAAGGCATTCAGCTCATTGGTATACGGTGGTCTTTGCATACAAGTATTTACATACAGCACTCAACATGTGCTTACATACATGCACACTGGTATGGTGGCCTTGGATTCTGTAAGTTACCTAAAAGGCAAGGTATTTTGTCCTCACTGCAAGTAAGAGGGCTCTTGTTCTTAGTCAGTAAGGATACATGGCTTGAACATTTATTAACCTTACATTAGCACTATACTGCAGTACTGCACTACCACTACTTCATACTGTTAAGTTCACCATTTAGTCATTTATGTGTTTTCAGTCACAGATCCCCAAAAATTAAAAGCAGTTAAATTAGCACAATTAACCTTTATTGGAGATCTGAAATATATGCTAAAATATGACTCCTAATGCACCATTTAACATCTAAGATTTTACATTTTTTTAGAGGGATAATATAGGGCACCCAACCCCCCCCCCCCTTCCCCCTCCCTGCTTCCTCCTCCCATAGGGCCACATTCCTTTCTCTTGACATACCTGGATCTACCCTTAATCTAGGTGCCATAGAGGGCAGTATATGAAAAGGTCTTCAAAATATGGGAATGGGGGATGGAGTTGGAGGGAGGGGTAGGGCTCAGGTGGAGGGAGAGGGTTGTATAGGAGCATTTTGAACCATCTTCATAATTCATGAATGGTTTTGTGCAGATTTTACTTGAACCAAAATATGTTCAAACATGGTGTATGCTATACAGTATGCACACACCAAATTACATGTTTTCCCACTATACGCTTGCTGATATGTCTCTTAAAGACAATGTCAGGGAATGATTTATCCGGTATCGCATCACAAATGCTATGCTAAATGGGCAAATGTATACAATTGCAAAGATGTATATCAGGTTTGTACACAGCAAATTATAGTACACTACACAAGAGGCAAAGTTTCAGAGCTGCCCTCCAAACTGCTGCACAAAACAAATTGAACGCTAAATTATTCCCCGAATGTTAATATGCACTTTTAAGTACTTTTTACTTTTATAAGTAAAATTTATACGTAATAATGTGTATATCCATTCAAACTGATTGGGTATGTACAGTATGTGTGCCTCCTCTATGCGTCCCTCTCTTTACTTGCATTCACATGCATGTGTGTATATGCATGTGTTCCTCCATCTCATACATAATTTACGTGCCTCTCACATATACTAGTTTACTATGAAGCGTCCCTTCCATACATACTGTACTTGATACATATGTCCAACCTATATTCTATATGACATGCAATATTGATTGTGTACCTCTTATACATATCATACATATATTTAGTTCCTTCTAGCTGTACAGTTTCAACATATCTGTATAATTTTTTTTTTTTTTTAAATGCCTGATTATATATGTATGTATACTTAAAACTGCACACAAAGCATAAATTCCTCCTATAGATGCTCTCACTGTGTGCGTGCATGCGTGTACCGCATATATAATTGATTTACTGTGGGCCGGCCCATAGCCTAGCTATATGTATCATACCATACTGTACTGTAGCTATAAAGACAAATTGTACTTTATACAGTATACCATTACCCTATATAGTGAGCATATTATCCTCAAAGGTAAACAACTGTAAAGGGACTCTTTGCCAAAAATTGAAGGGAAGTTGCAGAATTATGTTTAATTTCCACTAGCTGCGCTTGGCAAACACCAGACTCAATCCAGAGTATAGTATGTGGGAGTAAGCCCCGTAGTCATCAGATACAATGCAGATTGCTACGTTTATCTTTTCAGAGCAGGGATGGATTTCTTTCATCAAGTTTCTGGCTTTTGTTCTGTATTTATTTGGCAGATGATCAAAGGGCCTATAGAACCTGTTAGATCTGAAAGCACTAAATTAAACTTTTCATCTTTATTTACCAGTGAATATTATTGTAATATTGATTTGATTGAAATGGGCTTATTTAATACTGTATCCTTTAGTACTAAGTGTCTCATACAATGGAAGGTGTGCTGTACGTGGGGAGAATAACATTGAAGAATTTAATAGCCTTTTGAAATGACCTGATTCAATAAAGATAAGTTAAGAAGCTAAAAGTATTAACACAGTCAGCCTGCATTTGCTGCCCTTTGTTCCCTATTGTATTGAAGATAAAATAGAATTTTGAAACAACAAAGAAATTATTGTCTATAAATCAAACAGGGTTTGTAACCTGCACTGGACCGGGACCATCTATGGGGCTGACAACCGAATATGTAAAATGCAATATAGGTATAATAGGAAGTTAAAATGTGGTCTTTCCATACACTATAGTTAGTACTGAATATGGGATGCCTATATAGAGAGCAAGAAGGTTGCATATATTTCACACAAAATGTACCCAATTTTATATGGATTTACACTTGATAATATATTCACAGGTCTAATTGGTGTAAATAATCGTGGATAGTGATACTTTTTGAAATTCTACCTATGAAGCACCCTTAATTAGGATATGTCAAAAGCACTTTCTTTGCATTGAAACTGTGATCTGCTTCCTTTAGCACACTACAATAGTCCTTTGTTTGGCTGCATGTCTTTATTGACATTGATCATGCCCCTCACTAGTTACCTGGGTCCAAGGTCCGGAAGAGGAGGAGGGGGTATGTCTCCCTCCCCCATCCAACAACTTTCACAGCAACGATTTTTACACGGTTGTGCATAGAGTCACCACATATAGTAGAACAGTTTCAGTACCACTACACCAACAAACATTAATTGTTTTGACTCTCCCTCCCCCCACCCTCCCCCCCCCCCAGTCATGTCATTTGGGAATCCCACAACTGATGAGGTTTGCACTAAAAAGGAAGATTTGACATGGTGTTGCGACAGGGTTGTGAGGAAAGGGATAAGTATGCAAAGAAGCGAAATGAAACATCAGATCCTGAATCCTCTCTGCGGAGACCTGCAGTGCAATACAAATCATTGCACAACGGTTCTTGATCGGCATCTCAATGTCCCTTGGAAGACTTTCTAGAGGATATATCCTTGCTGAGAATTATCCTGTGCTTTTTTCTCGATGTACACAGGAGAAACGTTATCTGTCGATTGTAAGAAGAATTAATTGACTACATTGGCTGAAGTGGATGCAACAATTACATGACAGGATATTGATGTCATTCTTCTTTGTTGGGGGGGGGGAGG
>JAIPMN010037351.1:0-10031 GCA_020650975.1 Apostichopus californicus
CCCGGGCTGCGGCCCTATATTTTCAAATTGCTTCCGTTCGTACAGTGTATGGCCAGTTATAATGAAACTTGGTCACAACGTTCCTCGGGATGAGGGTTACGAGGGGTGTCAGGAAAATTGAGGTCAAATGTCATTTAGGGGGTCATCGGGGGTCATTCTGTGTAATATTTTCAAATATCTCATTCTCCTCAAGATTTTGATGGATCATATTCAAAGTTGAACTGATGATAGTTGGATTGTGTATGAATAAGGTGATGCCGAATAATTTTTGGTCAAAAGTTAATTAATCACAATTAATCCCCATTGTTTAAAAAAATTTGAGCCTTCACCTTTTTCCAAAGCTCCTTTAATTTGTCTCCCAGTCTCTGCAGTGTTTGTTTACATTTGTGGTTAAGCTCTGCAGAGGCTGTTAGTGGAATTAAAGCAGGATTGGGAGTTGTTATTAACTGTTGAACTGTAAGCATGAGAGCCCTATAGCCAATCAGCACTTGCCGATTCTTAGAAGTCTTTGAGCGTGAGGTAGTAGGCAGCCAGCCAAAATTTTGGGAAGGAGTGCTTGTGAAGTTATGTCTGCTCAGGTAGAGGGGAGAAAGTTCAGTGGTATTGTTTGAGAGAGTGGGTAAAATAGGATTTAAAGGGGAAATATAGGAATTATAGCCAGTGGTGGGCCATAAAGTTTTGTGGGCCCTACATTTTTAAGCTCGAATAGGTATGAGCTTCTGCACCATTGGTGCTCTAGTTTAACTTTACTATCTAATTTTAAGTTCTTAAATGTAGCAGCAAAAGCTTAACAGTCACTGTGACAGATATCACTATACAAAGATTCTTAACAGTTGTGGATATGTTTTCATTTCTGCAGAGTTCTGTGTGTACCTCCTATTGTTTAACAAAAGTTGTCCAGTTGTTGCATATGACAGATAAGCTTATTCCAAATGCCTTTTGTGAAAATCTTTTGTTATTTTTTGCAGATGAGGAAATGATTTGTTCAAGGACACAGAAGTATCTACAAGGAATTGCATCGAAAATCTGGGTTGTTAGCTACAAATGTAAGACTTCTATATAACCGTTGTGAACATTCTGAGTTAAAAGATCCATCATTGTATACTAACTAGCCTGCATACTGCATATTGCAGACTTATCATGTGCCATAAACATTTCCTCAGTTTTCGGCTTTTTATACATGAACATCAGTTAAGATACTGCTTTTAATGCAATAATTATAAAAGAAAGCATGATATTTTATCACAACACTCAAGTATTTACTGCTTCTAGTATCTTATCAACTACACCATGGTTTAATTTGATTACTTTTTCTTTGATAAAAACAAGGGGTAGAATCATCACTTGAGCGAGGAGTATTCCTTCCAGAGGGAGATTTTGAAATACAGGGTGATGAAACTTTGGGGATACACTTTGGCCCAGCCCGTTCTAGGACAACAGCTTCATCGCTGTTACATGGTTACTCCATGAAAGTGCAAGGTCAAAACCCTTCCATAACTGAAGGTGATGTATATTCAAGTTATTTAAATATTAAATATTAACATTTATATCAGCATGTTGCAATTAATTGTTACGTTGGTTTCCTTAATACAACTGTGGACTCTCCCAGAATCAAGAAATAATTTATACTTGTGTTTCTATTCATGCGTCATTGGTGGATAACATTGTACCTACACATAAATGAAATAAAGATGATATTTTGTCATCTTGCTGAAATGTTTTCAAAATGTTGTATATGGTTATGTATTTTCATGAAATGTTTGAAATGATTTTGCATAACAATATATGCATTCAACCATGTAACGAAAAAACCTATGTGTTATATTTTCAGATGAAGTTGCTGCCCTCGCCACATTGAGTGGAGCACTAATTGTCACTGGGGAGACCACTGAAAAACTGACTATCATTATCAATGTTGAAGAGCAAAATCACCATTGTTCTAATGGTAGGCTTTATTCATCCTATTTATGATTGGTCATTGAAATGGCACTAACCTATTTAATAAAAACAGATAATAAATAAATAAGGTAACATGTTCCTTTTTAAACTGATTATGTTTACTATGTATTCTCTTAACCTAAGTGGACAGTGGACGATATTCCCTATTCTTTGCTCCCTTCACCACTAGCTTGTCACTGTAATTTACTCATCATCAAAAGATATATTTTCTGCAAGTTGTTCTGATATCCTGCATCCTACACCTTATTTATTTTTTTGTCCCAATTGTTTGAGAGTAAATTACTGAAGATTTCATGAATATGTGCGTTGTTTCAGAGTATCGCTTTCTTAGGTTTTTGCTGATTCCAATTATTTTACTGATAATTTGCCCAATGCTGATTATCTTACGTATTAACGGTCAAAGACTGCTACAGTCAAACTCTAAGAAATCAATGGTATTGCACTCATATGCATGACAGACTGAATGTAGTTTCTTCCTTTTGATGATTGCACATGACTGAGTGTAAATGACTAAGTTACAAAGTCCCTTCCTCCAGCCTGATTTAAACATCTTTGCTTGGCCATGCTATCTACGTACTCCTCAAACATCAGTCTTACTTCGTTTGAATTTTGTGTAAGCTACAGCAGCATTGCTGCTCTTGTATCTTAACTTTGTCTCTAATGATTGCACAAATAATACTGTAGGTTTGTGTAATGATAACATTTTGGCATGTGCCCAAGATCAGCAAAACCATTTTGCCTCTAATAATGCACGTTAAATATCAGCTATGCATAAATATCATAATTAAATTGTAAAAGCTTATACATTTTCAAAAACTGATTCATTGGAAACATTTTTTTACCTGCCAGTGTCTTTGTAGAAGACTTTACGATCATCGACACTTTTTCATTTTGCTTTATGTAATATCAGATGCAGTAAAGAGTACAACGCCAGCTATCAATCAAGAAGTGCCAATTGTTAGGCTTAATTGGTTTTTGGACTCTATTGCTACCCAAACGATACAACCTTTAAAAAAGTACATGAGCCAAATTCAACTATGTGATGGTGAGTGTTGATAACCTGCCTTCCATTTATACTGAATTACCACGGTACATGTGTACACCAGTAAAACATCACCATGGTATTCTACCGGACAGGGTAGTCAGTTGCACAGACTGCAATAGGATTTGTAATAACAAATGTAACGAGCAGTGATATGAAATTGTTAACAAGGTGGGCTGCACTGGGTGGCCTTTCTCTGCACAAAAATTTTCCACCTAGCAGTACATAAAAAAATCATCAATCCTGCCCAGCATCATATTTCCATTGGTGCCTACTTATCTAAAAATTACAAACATAATATTTGATAGAAAGTTAGAAATTTGACATTAAAATATGCAGAATATTAAAAAAATAATTGAAACAGTTACAAAAGCCACAAACAAGCATTCATCATGGCTGCAAAGCCATGATGAATGCCATGATGAAAGCATCAGGGTTACATAGGCCTAGCTCACAAGCCCCTGCTCAATTTGCACCTCACCTACCTACAGTGAGTATGCCTTACTATTTGCAGCATATAAGATTCATAACAGTGCGGATAGCACCATGGTAGCTTACACATTTAGGGTCTCACTGACCACTTTTAGAAAAGTTGGAGTTTAGTGAATAGTTTGTTGTTCCATTTTGTCACTGTGTTTTTGAAGGAGTATTGTGCGATGGCAAAATGGCAAAGTGTGCGTATGGGCTGTGTGTATTGTAAACATGATAACTCAAGTTGCAATAAGAGCTTGAACTGCAAAATTTCCATGTTGGCAGTCCTTTGTAAGTATATACTCCTTAACCATTTTTAGCTCAAAGCCACTGGAGGTTATGTTACAGCTAAATAACTATCTGTCCATAAAACTCATAAAATGCTGTTGCCTGTTTGTTCAATCCTGATGAAAGTTGACCAAGTTGTTGCTCATGTCAGGGGCTTTGTTAATGTTGAGATACAGAAAAGGTCAAAGATCAGCTATGGCCAGGGCAGCCTTAAATTTGAAATCCTTTGAAATGCTTCTCCTCTTCTGGATTTTATCAGATCTGGATGAACATTAGGGTCAATTATATTTTTATTGATCTAATATACATACATACATATACATTAAGGTAGATGATCAGTATGACTTTCATGGACATCTAAGGTCAAACAATGTCAACAGAGGTGAAAGTCTTAAAACCTTATAAGAATAATGTCCTTAGAAATGAAAGTTGCATTAGGTTTAACATTTTTATTTAAGTTGCCTGTAGCAGGTGGATGATTCATATTGTTTTTCAGAAGTTCCTTGACCCTCATTAAGAATGAAAATGTTGCTTCAATGTGGTAGAGGATCTTGTGAGCTTGTGTTAATTGGGAACTTAACTAATTTATGGAATTTATAAGCAGTTGTTTTGAATTCACTAACACAACAATACCTTGAACAAAAATTGAAATAATTTCTCATCTTCATAATACCCTGTTTATTCTTATTAATCAGATGATTTTTCTGAAGAAACTGACACAGTCCAAGGGCAAACTAAACACAGTGTCTCAGAAAAGGTAGGTTGTAATGGATTCAGTTTAATATGTTCTTTCAGCTCAACCCCCCTATTAACAAATTCCACATCTACAGATTATTCACTTGAGAATTCATTAAATTACCTTTTGCATGTATGGTTGCTTTTCCACTCAGAAAGGAGCATTGAATATCTGGTTAAATAATTACAATGTTAAGAATTATTTTTGTCCCTGAATACATTTTTAGTTGTGACCAAATGAAAATTTAAGAATATTTAAGTATTTTGTATTGATAGAAACAAAATCTTTTGCATATTATTAATGGTGTCTTTATGCATGTGCAGTTAACAAACTGTTCATCCTACTTCAGCATTACTGATACAAATGTCAAGTATCCGACAAGCTTAAAGTAAAGATAGTATCAATCTACAGTATGAGCAAGGTCATAAAGATGACATTGCTAACTATCAACCAATAACAGTGCTTTCATGTGTTTCAAAATGTTTTGAAAGATTTATGTGTAATAGCGTAATTGGTTTCCTCAACAAACATTGCATTTCATATAATAGTAATTAAGGTCTTCACCAAGGTCTTTCTACTGAACTGACACTGACATTGATGTAATCAACAAACTCAACCATGCTACTGGTAACAACCATTCTCTATTGCAGTGTTCTAAGACTGCTTCAAAGTCTTTGATACCATTGACCACAATATACTTTTTACAAAACTGTATGCATATTGTTAGGCTGGATCAGAAGCTATTCAAACAACAGAAAACACAATATGAGTTTCCAAAAATTACAATACTGATCTGTTAGATACCATTCTATCCTTGAGCCTCTGCTTTTCATAATTTATGTTAATGATCAAAAATTTTTTCTGAGAATTTCTTTGTTAGTTCTTTATCATTTTCACTGGTAGTGATCCTCATTCTCTAGAGATCTTTGTCAGCAGAGGACTAATAGCTCCAAACAAGTTATCCTTAAACATGATTCATTAGTGGCTTTACATACTGGTACACATGTTTTAAGTATTTCAATTGACAGTCAACGCTTCAATCCAGTTCACAGTGTAAAGTTTTTGGGGGTCTACATTGGTTCCGACTTGGCGTGGCAGACTGGTGCTCTGTAGGGTAAAATGCAGAAATAACTTGATGTCACAGGTACAGGAAAGCACTTGATCTTCCTCCGGTACATAGTAGCCTAGGATCTTTAAGTACATACCTTTGCAGTAGCTAGTCTTGACAAAGACGTAAGAAGTGCAAACGTATATATGCCTCACAGTCTGTTCATGCCTGTACATAACAAATGTGTATGTCCACTGAATTGTACATGCCTGAGGATCCGTCCATTACGAAAGTCTTGCACATTCCTCCAAATAGAGGTGTAAAACTTATGCAAACCACAAAATCTTTAAGTTACAAAATTTCATTTCATGTTAGCTCATGTTTCTTCCACAGAAATTAGCATAGCTAGAATCAATACCATATGACATTAAAGGGAAATGCAAACACACCTTGATGATATATACAATACAATGTGTGAGGGAGAATTTATCAGTGCTGTGCAAAGTTAATTTTTGTAGGGATTAGCGACCATCTGGCAGTGTACAAACCAATCTTAGATCAGGTGACTGTTCACTGTGGTATGTAGGGCTTAAATAAGCATTTTGGTGGAAGTGGGCCTATTTGGAAAACCTGATCGGCTTCTTTGCTTCCAAAGCAAATCTGCCTTTATTCAAAGGAAAACATTACAAAGCTTATGAAGATTGTTCAAGACCCTATGTATCAATCAAAAGAGTTACCAGTGACATTCTCTGGACAGGACAACAAAAATGTATGGGAATATAGCTGTGACAAGGAAAGTAGACTAGGCTGCATATACTAAGGTCTTAACAAGACTAAGCAGTAGCTAGAATCTATACCATATGACATTAAGGGGAAATACAAACACACCTTAAGGAGAAATACAATAAAATGTGTTCAAACTATACCATATGACATTAAGGGGAAATACAAACACACCTTAAGGAGAAATACAATAAAATGTGTTCAAACTATACCATATGACATTAAGGGGAAATACAAACACACCTTAAGGAGAAATACAATAAAATGTGTTCAAACTATACCATATGACATTAAGGGGAAATACAAACACACCTTAAGGAGAAATACAGTGCAAAGTATTAACATTTACTGTGAGGAAGAATTAACCAGTGCTGTGCACATTTAATTTATGTAGGAGTAACTTGAGATGATATGAAGAGGAAGCTCTTGAATAAATACTTTTTCTTATAGTGAACCAGGATTTTAAAGTAGGTCTTTGGGCAGTGGCTGGAATCTAAACCATATTACATTAAGGAGAAATACCTTGAGGAGAAATACAGTGTGGTAAAATATTCTGTAAGGAACTGTGTACTGGTGCTCTGTAGTGTAAAATGCAGAAGTAACTTGAGGTAATTAGAACAGAAATGCTCTTGATTAAGAACTTCCTCCGACACATATAGTAGCCTAAGATTTTTAAGTAGATTTCTTGGCAGTAGCTAGTCTTGGCCAAGATGTTGTAATATTCTTTCCTTGCGTGCATGCAACACATGTCTCACAGTCTGTTTATGCCTGTAACAAATGTGTATGTCCACTGAATTGTACATGCCTGAGGATATGTACGTTACAAACGTCTTGGGCGTTCCTCCGCATATAGGCATAAAGCATATGCAAACCACAAAATCTTTATTCATACTTAAGTTACGAAATTGCATTTTTTCAGAATAATGCTGACATGAAAGTACAATCATCACTTAATTCTGAAGAGGCTGCAGTTGCAGACAAAGAGGCATATATGATGCTCCTGAAGTTGTCAAATGGTTTCAGTGGAAACACACTTAATGAAGAATGCAACCCAGACGATGCAGAAGAATTAGGTGAAGATGAAAGTACACATCAAAATAGTGAGTCTGAAATTTTGGAAGGTGAAGATGGAGTCTATTTGGTGCCCCAAGAGATAAAAGATGGTTCCATTGGAAACACCATACATGAAGAACAATGCAACCAAGAAGATACAGATGAACCAGGGACAGAGGTTTACTCTAGTTGTTCTGAAAGTTCGGAAGATGATCCCACATACTGCCCTAGTGGAGAAAATGATTCCATCTTAAGTGACCAGTTTCCTTTTGATCCCACCAGAAATGAAGAGGTTGATGAAGTGCCTGCGTCTTCCTCCCTCAAGCAATCTCGAAATAATGGAGTTGCAGTAGATGTGACTGATACAATTAATAATACAGGTCCATCTAGATTGCCAACCAAAGACCCATACAAGAGGTCAACCCGATCCTCCGTGAAGCGATCATTAGTTGATGAAAATGATGCAGCCACCACTGATAATGCAGAATCATCAAGATCACCACCTAAGAAGCCATACAGTAAACCATACAGGCTATGCATATTCTGCAACAGTATGAAGTCTAAGCTTGCACAACATATTGCAAATCAACATAGCAATATTGATAGAGTTGCAGCAGTTCTTAAACTTCCAAAGAAGCAGCAATTTGAGGCATTGGATGCATTTAAGAAGGAAGGAATCTTCCAATTTAACAAGGACCAGGCAAAACTTGATCAGCCTTCCTACCACAGAGAAAAGATGTCAACATGCAGCACTGACCTAGTGATGTGCAACATTTGTTCAGGATTTTATTCCAAGCGCTATATCAAGAGACACACCAACATCTGCCAAAAGGAATCAGAAAGTTGTCCGACAGTGATACCTATACCTGTCAGCTTATTAAAATATAATGACCAGTACAGCGACAACTTTCTGAAGGACGTTCTCAACAAATTTAGAATGGATGATGCTGGGACAATGTGCACGAAAGATTCCATGCTTCTAAAAATTGGTCAACGTTTATGGGAAAAACAAAGACAGAAGGTAGACAAGAAGACTGAAGTGCGGAAGTCGGTGATGAGAGATATGAGGAGATTGGCTACTTTGTATCTTGAAGTGTTAAAGACTGAAGAGTCAATGGGGGAGCTTCCTTCAAAACAAGGCAGTGTAACAGATTTATTTCAAAGAGAGAACTTCAGGCACCTCGAGGAAGCAATTATTACTTATAGTTCCTCAGACACCACAGCAGGCACAAATATCAAAGCAGGACTAAAATTGGGACTATATTATCTCCTCAAATCAGCAGCAAAAATTATTAAGGCAACATACTATATCGAGGATCAAGATAGTCTTGCAGAACGCATTGATAAGTTTGTTGCAGTGCTAGAACTTAATCACAGTTTTTTGTTTGGTGATGCCACCTACAAAATTGACAAAGAGAGACAAGTCAGGTTGAGGAGGCCTGAAGCTTTGCCCCAGGAAGCTGACATAAAGCTCCTCAGGGATCACACAGTAAGGCGAATGACCAAAATTGTCAACGACGAACTGGAATTATGGGATGTCCACAGATTTGTCGAACTAAGAGATCTTGTTGTGTGCCGTTTGACACTATTTAACGCACGTAGAGGAGGAGAGCCATCCAGACTACTCCTCACTGAGTGGAAAGACGCAGAAAGCAATGCTTCGCTTGACAAGCAACAGTTAGAGAGCCTTGATCCACTTGACAAAGCTTTGTCAGAGTCACTTAAAGTTGGATACCAGAGTGGCAAGGGTAAGAAGCACCTTGTTCCTGTTCCGTTTCCCAAAGATACTCTTAAGCCACTCACGAAGATAGCTGATGATGAAATAAGAACTTTGGTAAGGATTGATTCTGAAAACCATACATCTGGTTGGCATGCTGTCAATAAGATTTGTGAAGAGATCAGCTTAAGTGACAAAGGAACTTTAATAGCCATCAAAAATCGTCACAGGGTGAGCACCATGTTTGCTCTGATGGATGTGCCTGAACATGAAAGGCAGTTTATCTACAAACACCTTGGACATTCAGAAAAAAACAAACAAAAACATCTACCAGACACCACTAGCTTTAAAGGAGCTGACAGTAGTTGGGAGAATACTTCAAACCATCGATGAAGGTGAGCCAAACGTATCATTGTATAGGTGTTTTAATTGGTAAGTAGGGTCTGACACAAATTAAAGTTGTCTACATACAGTTCTAGTTTAATGTTTTGGTTAATGATACTTTATCAATAGTTGAGAACATGTGCTTTGTGCAATATATTTTGTATAAATGGGATATGTTGGAAGTGACATGCAGTCTGAATGTACAGATGCACTGTAAGGTGATATTTGAGCACTACTTTTACAGAGAAGGGGACCATTAAACAGTTATAAGTTTATGCTATAACAAACAAAGTGTATTTTTTTAACCTTATTTTTTTCCACACTTCTTGCACTCCTGTGCACTTTTCCTTATAAGTAGTTTCTAATAACACCCTCTTTTCTTATCTCTTAATTGATTCATCTAGGTGATATTCCTTCTTGCAGTACGGATGCAGTTAGTTTGCCTCAGACCAACATTGATGGTAATACAGTATGAATGTTTGCATTTTGCACAGAGATGTTTTAAAATGGCTGTTGAAAAGGTCATGTGATTTCTATGCATTTTAATGTT
>JAIPMN010037358.1:0-12974 GCA_020650975.1 Apostichopus californicus
TTCGTGGCCATCAGAGGAGCGTTTCTCACAGTCGATCTGATTGGTCGATGAGGTCTATCGCTCGGAGGAACGACCACTCGTAGCAGTTCGTCTAAATAGACGGGTGCTGTGTCGGACACGACGTCTCTGGCATTCTGAGGCATTCCTTTGAGACTGCTGATTTCTTCATTTCTCCGCGTCTTCCTATCTGCTAGAGATAAAAACTGAAGGCATGGTATCATGTTGATCCTACAAGTGGCTTCTTCTTCCTCGGATATTAAGGACGATAGGCAATCGAATGGCACTTGTAGTAACAGTTCATCGGCGACTATCGTGCATTTCTCACAACTTTGAAGAAAAGTCTCGTACGGTTCGAGAAGGAGGGAATAGAGAAGTCTGCTCGACTGAGGGGGATTTTCAACATGTCTGCTTTCCACTGAGCATTCTGCGGCTGGTGGTTCTGCGTTGTTAACTGGGTCCAGTTCTTTCCTTTTGCCCCTCATCAGGGAAGCATATTTCTGATGTTTGTGGATGATTTCGGAGTTTTGTAGAGGCAAAGCTCGACATTCCATATCATGTTCAACCTGATCTCCCTTTCTCAAATCTGACAGAGTGGACTTGATCAAATCTACATGGTTACCACTTCCAATCTGTCGAAAATCGTGATGAACGAGACCGGATTCTGGGGTCAGAAACCAGCCAATCACACCGCTCTTCAGGACCGATATATACAGGACTGGATGGCTGCAAGATCTAATCAGACCCCTCAGATCATCTGTATTGAGTTTCGTGTTCGAGATTCCACGTCTGGGTGGAGAATGCAAGGGAGAGGCTCTCGCCTGCATCATCTGCAGTTGATTCTTCCGGAAGCTCTCGGATACTTCCAAGGCTCGGTAAGGACGCTTCAACCCGTAGAGCGCCCTCTGTTGTAAAGCAGAGCACTCTTCTATGTGAGCCTTGTTTTCATCAGAGACCATTCCCCCTTCATTCACCTTTGCCGTAGCCACGTCTTCGAAATAGGTCAGGGCTGCCCTGACGAGCGACAGCGCTTCAGATAACGAGGCGTCGTCCGATCTTCCGATCAATATCCTGGAGAGATTTAAACTAGCGACCATCTTAAGCTCCGTAAGCGTCATCCTCTCTGCTAGATTGTAAGCCTCTTCGTAGTAGTGGTATGCCAACGTGTCGTCCGTCCTACTCGCATAGAAATCTCCGTACCCGAGGAACGCCCGGCACTCGGTCTCAAACTCGTCCATTTTCCGGCTGGTCCTCAGATACATGCCCAAATATTTCAGAGTCGCTTCTTGGTCACCCATGTCTTGATGAAGATCTGCCAAGTTCTTCAGGACGGGGGCGAGCATCGTGTAGTACTGGAGTTTCTCGGACATTAGCATCTGTTGCTCGTAGTAGGACTTGGCCAACGGCAGGTGGTTCAGTTTGTGATAAATCCGGCCGATGCAGCCGTAACCCCTAGCCATGCTGCCTCGGTCTTTCCTCCGCTTGGAGACCTTCAAGAAATCCTGATAACTGTCGAGAGCTTCCAGATATTGACCGTTTCCCTCTCGTAGAAACCCTATCAACAGATGGGCTTTAGAAACAATCTCTAGATCTTGTGATTTTGAGTCAATGCTAGAGAGGTAGAGTTCAGCTTGTTCCAAGGCAGTGCCCATATCACCTAAAGCCCTGTAGGCTAGAACAAGCCACTCTTTCATTTCTTGCCACATATTTATGACTTTCTCCTCCTTTTTTTCGTCGTCTCTCTGGTCTTGGTCGTCTTCACAGAGGGATATGACCTTCCGGGCGTACACCACCCCGTCTTCGAATTCTTCGATCGTGAAGCATATTCTTGCCATCCGGAGGTAACACCTGACTGTGTAACCATGGTGATTGTAACTAAGTGCCAATGTCAGACACTGCCTAAAAGAGTCGAGGGCTTTCTCATACTCCTTGTTGTCTAAAGAGCAACACGCCATTAAAAAGTGTGCTTCTAACTCCTCGCCTCTGTCGACGGGTCTTAAAGAAATAACCGCCTGAAAGACTTCGACCCCCGACCTCGGGAATCCATCTTTCGCCAACGTCTCACCGATCACCATCAACTGGCTCGACAACGCCTTGTCTGCAAGGACGAACAAATAAAATACAATGAAATATAAATAGAATTATCATTAGGCAAAGTTAGTTTAAAGAAAGGGACATACTGACTAGACTGCATGGATAATGAATGGTTGTGTATCCAGTCCACCACCTTTAAGAAAATGAACTGCCTTATTGCTGTGAGTATTGTTAGTAATAACAAGGCAAAGGTCGATGTAGTGCGGTAGCAGGCATTCAATATAATATACACCAGGACTCAACAATACTACTACAGTGGCAGGGTTTTCGTTAGTAGCGGGGACCCGGGTCAAATGACCCGCCTACTGCACGTACATGACCCGGCTACTTTGCGACGCTCAGTAAAAAAATAAAATAAAATAAAACAATTACGAAAAAAAATCGAGAGGAATAAATACCCACAACCAGGTCAGCTCCTCTTGACATACAAATTGTTGCTCAACAGAGATAAAAGCTGAATAAAAAACAGAAGGTTCTATCACAGACCTAGTTGGGTATTTTTTGGCAGTAAAATCCTACTCACTTTGTAGGTACCGTAGACCTATTATCATTTTGTTATGATCGCACTTCATTTAATGCAGCAAGTGCGTCACACCCTTGCTAAGTTCGGTTCAGTGGCATAGCTACCTCCCTAGGCTCCATGACCCGAGTGTTAATAAGAAAATTCAGGAGAAAAAAAGAAAAATAGGACAGAAGAAAGGGGTGATTGGGAGGGGGCAATATCATTGACCAAACAGCTGTATATTGCACCATTTTGCATCTAGAGACTTTTTAAATTGCAATTTTCCGGCAGACCTCTCCCCCATGTCCGCGTACAGACAGTCCCGCCTACTTTTCAACTTGACCCACCTACTACATTTCTTAACAAAAACCCTGAGTGGAGAACCTTTATTAGATAATGTTTTTATCTTGGCCACTTGATAGCACAAAACCCTAATTGATCACTCAGCACTGAAAGAGATCATGTGAGATTACAGGATGGATGGCGGATAGCATATGTTCCCACTTTATCCTCACTTCCTCATTGACAGACAATAGAACATGCACTAGCCGATCATCTCCAAGAAATCTCCAGATATAATTATTTTACGTAATATTTAAAACATGTTCTGGCTCGCTCACCTAGATTAATGACAAGATTTGTCTTTTTACATAATCTGGATACGACTTGAGCTAGTCTATCTGTCTGTCTGTCTTGATGTTTGTTATCTAACTGGATGGCTTTAAGATACGATGATATCGCTTGCTTTGGCTTGTCAAGCTTCTCGTAACACATTGCGAGGAGTTGATGACCCTGCAAGACACAGAAAAAAAATACATCTATATATATATTAGATGCTATGTACAAGTTTCTATTACTGACTTTACTTCATTGTCAAATTTATGTTGATTTATCACCAGTACATACTACAGAGAATCTCAATGAATACTCTAAACTCGTTACAGTGATATAATGTGTTTCAAATTACATTCAGGGTTGGATGATTTAAATCACTTGATTTTATTTTAAATATCACTGATTTAAATTTGCGTTTGTTTAAAAACTTTGCTACTCCATTCAGTTAATGTGAAATGGTTCAATCAAATGCATCGGTAGAAATTATCAGAGATTTATCTGAGAGAACAACAAAAATTTAACCGAAAACAGTACAACAATCTTGAAAATAGGACAGAGCGCCACTTGATCGTTGCCATAATTTTGATCAACCCTTTATGACAGAACCAAATTTGAGGAAAGTCCACAGCAGCTCACATTGAGACTGTGACCAAAAAAATTTGCAAACATAAATTTATTGTAGAGAGAGGAATAAGAAAATGTAAATATTGTGAGGTTGGTGTATGGTGCTTTACCTTTGACACGTGAGGGTTAAACTTGACCAAAATTTCAGCATCTCGCTGTGCCTGTTTGTAGTTCCGTAAGTGGGAATTGGCGATGGCCCTCCTTGATAGAAGCTGAGCATGTTCTTCATCAATTTCTAATGCATCTGAGTAAAATGTCACGGCTTGATGGAAGTTCTTCTTATGGAAAGCTTCATCCCCAAGCTTCTGCAGATGGAGCACCTGTATAATGATTTAAACAAAGGAAATCAATAAGCCCAAATTTGTTTAACAGTTAGCTACATATCCCCCTGATGTTAAATCACAATTGATCATGAATGATGGATAAGTGTGTGAACTCCACCCTCGTAAGTCTGCAATGCTCCAATGCCGTTTATCTGTTTTTACATCAAGGCAGTAAATTTGCTGTCATGTAGGTAGTTTGGACCATAACAAGAATGATCAAAATTTCGTAAACCAGAAATAACTCCATCAAAGGAAGCCTCCCACCCCCATTCACTGCCACTGCCAGTTGCAATTTGGAATCAGTCAAGCAAATTTGGTACCTGTTGGATTTAGAACCAGGGACCTAAATGCATACTTGTTGGAGAGAAGAGTCTCTAACCATTGAAACACACATTAAGTTTCAGCCAGCATTGCTTTATGAGAAATAACTTAATTAAAGGTGCTTCATCTTTGATCAATGAAATGATAACCTTTTCTTATCACATGTAGCAACAGTATCGTTTCAACCTGGGAGAGTGGAGGGCAAGGGGTGAGGATGGGCACTGACACGGAGGTAGATAAACCATGGCCATGGAAATGTCTTAAACTGTCCTTGCTTATACTCACGCTTTCAATTTCATCTGCTTCACTGATCGGTTCGCTGAATTCAGTAATGCTGGGTAAACTGGCTGCACTCAGGGTATGTCTTACTTGAATCATATCTATTGTTGTTCTTCCATAGAACTATGTAGTATGTTATACTGATAGATTTCTGTTGATGACAAAATAACATTAAAATATATTAGGCATCAAAGCCTGCTGTGTAAAGATAGAAGTTTTAGCCTAGATCTTCACTGGCCAAACGACGCAAAGTCGTAGGCTATTTTTGTTTTAATTATACAAATGTTATTTAAAGGTTCTAACGTCATAGACCCTATGCCTTGGCTAAGTATAGGTCTAATGACTTAATTCATCTGTCGTGATGCCAGCGCTCTTACTAGGTGAACTTCAATACAATTACACCAATTTAAGCGTAGCTTTATGTAGCCTAGGCATAGCCTTAGCAGTAGGTTTAAATTTTAATTCTCTCCTGTTCAACGTAGGCCCAAGGCTTGCCTAGGCTTTAGGTGGTAGGCATAGGCCTAGGCTACCCATCTTTAGACGGGTAATTTTTTGGCAATGGTATTGGAAAATCTTTTTGCTTGTATTTTTTTTAACAAAATGACTGTAAATAAAAGAGATGGTAAGGTTATAGTGAATAAATTACCGGAACTAAGTCTACCTCCGATTCTAGTCTTAAGACTGAGTCAAACCCAGAGGCAGCATATCAATTATCATTTTATCAGTCTGTCAGTTTTTGCTTCCGCTTCTGAATTTGTCAAGGCAACATGTGAACTTTGACATAAAACGATTATGCAATTGTAACGCAACTGCAGCTTTATAGCATGCCGTTAGTGCCAAAATTAAATTTCAATAGGCCAGTGCTTGCCAGCATTGAGAAACACTGCTAAACCAGTAGGAAGGCCCGTGACTACCTTGCTTGGAAAAATAAAGTCGCAATTTAAGGACGTTAACATTAAAAACTTCGAGGAAGCAATAAACCTTGCGCAAGATCGTGATACGTGGCGGAGGTTAATCACTGAGCATGTCGGATGAACGAGACTCAACTTACTACTACTACTACTATACTACTACTACTACTTCTACTACTACTACTACTACTACTACTACTACTACTACTACTACTACTACTACTACTACTACTACTACTACTACTACTACTACTACTACTACTACTACTACTACTACTAGTGCTTGCCAACTATGCGGTAAAATTACCCGAGCCGTAATATGGAAGTAATCTTCCTAGTGTTCAAAGTTAGTATCAAATGAACTAACCAAAAATGAAGAAAATTTCACAATAATGTTGCCACTGTTAAAAGTATTATTCAGCCTAGTTTTGGTCAGTGTAGGGTTCACAAAAGAATGTAGTCATGTTAACGTCAACTGAAAAACGTCAAAAAGATTGCGTAGCTCATAATAAATTTCTTTACTGAAATCAACGTTTGCTGGCGATGATATATGCAACTCCGTGGATTACCCTTCTGTTATAAGTATGTCAAAGTTGGAGGGAATGACGTTTCGATCCTAGCAGGATCTTCTTCAGAGGCTAACTGAAACGAACACAAACTAAGAAAACATTGAGAGACACAGAATTTGAGAGAATACATGTTGGAGAATACAGTAGCAATTTTGAGATACGATTGTAAAAGTTTCCGGATATACTAACATTCGAAAATTTCGATGCAAAGTGTCCACATTTCGATTTGCTTTTTGTTATCGAAATGAGTCGAGCATGTACTTAACTATATAAACATAGAAGAATGGCGGTGCTTGGTTGGATATAACGTGTAGAGGACTACTCCCTCGTAATAGCTCGGATCCAGGGGTTGTGGGTTGTACAACCCCACCCACCCAACCCACCCGCCAATTTTTCAACCCCCAGGCAAAAAGTATTAGAGACTTAAAAACACTTGCGTTTAATTAAATTTAATTATAGACCTAAATTATAGCCTAAATATATCGCCTCCGAATGCATAACTTGATGTCTATTTTTCCTGCTGTGTAGTAGGAGTACCCAACCCCCCCCACCCCACCCCTCCTCTTACATTTGAGAATCGGTTTCATCAACAACATCCCTGGGATACAAGACGCTGCCAATATCTCCAAACGGTACGGCGTTTGATAACATCTGTTCAAAATGGTTGCAGTAAATTGTTCAGTTCGACAACCATGTACCATTTATACTTTCCATGTAGATATAAAGTTATGCTCCCGCCATATCAATGCATGGCGCCGATTTTCATTGCACTTTTGTCGTTTATTGTGCTTGTAGTGTAGTGAGATCAGGACAGATATTCGGGGTTGTAATATAATAACACTCCCTTATGATTCAGTATCAGATGTTGTCATTGATTTTACTCCCATGTAAGTACACACTAGACAGAGAGATGGGTATATTATGGAGCCTACGGCGCCAGGGATAGGAAGCTTCCAATAAGTGGGGGGAGGGGGGCACAACACCAGAGGGGCAATTTCTCATTCCACAACTCGTTATGCTATAAACCGTTACACACCGGCCATATCACTTAAATATATATGATGTGTTATATGCTATCAATACTATTTATTGAGATTGTTTATTGTTGGCCGCGCTACAAAAATATGTGGGATGCCATTTTAGATAAAGCATGTACAGACTAAAAATAAATATTTAAAATAAAATAGTAAAATTAACAAAGGCTTAAGATATCCAAACGACAGTTTTTCATCAAAGGGACACATTTTATTTGCCAGTAGGGCACATTTGCTATTTTGGAAGAAAGTGGAATGGGGGGGGGGGGGGCACGTGCCCCAGTGCCCCTGGCTCCCCCCTGTATGGCGCTGAGCTATCAATCAATTTCATGCATAGATGGGTGCATGGTCCATCACGGAGTTCTTGTGGTAGACCTTTATAAGAAACTGCCATTTCATTAATTTGCTTCCTGTCACTAGTGTCACGCTTTTTTGAGACGTGGTGTCAAGTATGTAATCACATCTAAGCAAAGTAGCCTAGATTGTTTTTAAAAATATAATTCTCATTGAAAATAAAACTCCCTCCTCCAACCCCGTTTCAAATAATTCAAATTAGTTTCAACCGGACAGGAACCGCCCTCACAAAAAAAGTCGCCACGGCCCCCCCCTCCCCGGCCGCGAATATTTTTTTCCCAAACTGAACTCACACTGAAATTATTTCCTCGATTCTGATTGGCTCTCAGCGAGCAAGTGATATACTTTAGTATTCAACATGAATCCATCCATACTCTGTCGATATCAGAATGATCAACACGAACAAATTCAAGATATTCACATTAGCAACTTTCCAGAACTTTTGGTAGGTATATATATATATGAACGAAAGTATATAGTGTACTTAACACAATGAAGCAACTATTCCCAACTACTGCGCCCATTATAGGCAGTCCTCGATCGTTTGTTTACTCGCTTGACTCCGCTCTACACAACACATGTAATGTAGCCTATTGTACTGTGTATAGCATACAACACAATAAAACACAGTGCATTTGTATTTGTATACATGTAGCCGATTTACATTATGTACGAGGTGTTTGTGTACATTCGGAGTTGCGATAGGCCTACTTTTAGTTTTATAATCATAAATTCAAAATGTATTCAGTCAATGAACCATGATAGGCCTAGTCGAATATGCAGTGGCCATGAAGACGGCGAGCGAGTTATGTGCCAGCCAGTGAGTGTACACAAAAAAAGGCATTTGACGATATGTCTGTGTCTTTTGACTTGTTCGCTGTTTGACGTGCTCGCTGAGAGCCAATCAGAATCGAGGAAATAATTTCAGTGTCAGTTCAGTTTGGGAAAAAAATATTCGCTCCCCGGCCACGGCCCCAGTCAATATTCGCGGAACGATGTAATGTATCAAAGTGAAGGTTTTCTTGGAAAGTACCGTAATGGAAAGTAAAAGTTTGGTTTGGCGTTTGGTTAAAGTGTATCAGTATGGTACGGCGTCACGAGCAACAACACTTTGGGACATACAAAAACATATAGCTTATTGTAGCAGAGTAGAATATCGTATTTTATTATCTCTCCCATGCAGATCATATAGAATCACAATGTCTATCGGTTCTGGTCACATCTTATATGCACATCACACACTACTGTTATATCTATATATATTTCTACCGCCACATAGCTGTAAGCATAGGATTTAGTCCGTTAACGTATTTCAGTTTAGTCGAGTTTCTTATATCAAAACACAGTTAAATAAAAGCATGCAGTCCCGGCGGCTAACTGTGTATACATAGTTTTCTAGTTTGCAGTTTGCAGTCCTTCCAGATACTTGAAACGCCACTGGAAAGGCTCCCTTTCTGCCAGTAAACCAATCGGTGTACATACGGTATGTGACGTCAGTGATATCAGCAACACAGATATTCTGGAACAGAGAAGAAAAGGAACTTAAATAGTCAGTTGGTCAAAAGTTGAGTCTCATTTCAAAACGATGATTTCTCATAAGACCAGGTTGACTGCTGGAGAAAATATATCTAGTAAAAACCAAACACACACACGCGCGGTCTGACAGCTATTGTGACACACATGTTAATGATACAAATGGAAACAACTCCCTGGCTTGACTTAGACACACTGCAGACCACACCGTCCGTACCATGTAACTGTAAATGAACTGACAAATACAGTTTACACACCAATCACACTTCCTCCTAAAAGGTATAGTTGACCCTCTCCCTCCTCACTATCCCTCCCCACTCTCCACACAGGGCCTGTCCACCAAGTTCCCTCTATGGACATGGATCCCTCTGAGGACATGGTACACTCTGTGAACATGGATCTCTCTGTGGACATGGTTCCCTCTGTGGACATGGATCCCTCAGTGGACATGGATACCTCTGTGGGCATGGATACCTCTGTGGACTTGGATCCCTCTGTGGACATGGTTCCCTCTGTGGACATGGATACCTCTGTGGACATGGATCCCTCTGTGGACATGGTTCCCTCTGAGGACATGGATCACTTTGTGGACATGGTTCCCTCTGTGGACATGGATCCCTCTGTGGACATGGATCCCTCTGTGGACATGGATCCCTCTGTGGACATGGATCCCTCAGTGGACATGGATCCCTCTGTGGGCATGGATCCCTCTGTGGACATGGTACACTTTGTGAACATGGATCCCTCAGTGGACATGGATCCCTCTGTGGACATGGTTCCCTCTGTGGACATGGATCCCTCTGTGGACATGGATCCCTCTGTGGACATGGATCCCTCTGTTGACATGGTACACTCTGTGAACATGGATCCCTCTGTGGACATGGATCCCTCTGTGGACATGGATCCCTCTGTGTTTCATGACTGATGTTTCAGGCAAACTGTTGCCCTAATTACTTCCCATTCATATAGGCCCTATATTCTCATCATACCAGGCTAATGAGATTATACGAATCAATTCAGTTGTCGTCATGTTGTGTGCATTAATTCTATAAATCTGATTTACATTAAAATATATTTATAAGAAAGTCAACAAGGAATAATGACTGGCAAAATGATTTAAAAAAAAGTTAGTAAGAGCAAATAAATATATTATATTGCCCCTTCTATAGTGTGTACATACTGGATAGCTCAGTAGGTAGAGCACATAACCTGTAATTTGGAAGTTACAGATTCGAATCCTGTTTCTAGCCATGCTTCTGTTTGGGACTAAATGTTTATAAAATCTACTTTGTTGGATTGCCGTTGGATTCCTTTCAATTAACTTAAACCAATTTTTTTTTCAATATTTCCTTTCATAACAAAATACATCTCTTTATTACATACACCTTCCGGTTATGGTGCACGTACCTTAGTCGGAACGCAGGTTTAAATACTGGTTAACTGCACATGCATTAAATCCGTATGTGAATAATGTGAAACATGTATGTATAAGTCTAACTTAGAAACCACGTGACCTACCCGCTGGTTAGTACCTCCTGACAAAAAACCCAATTACAGTTCTTATCAATAAGGCGCATAGGAGTGGATTTATATGGTAACGCTCCCTCGCGTTGGTTTTGGTAAATTTGTGGATGTTAGGACGTCAACTCATCACATTTAAAAAAAAATAATATTTCTATCCCTGTATGTAAACGGTAGCTAGCTTTACTAGTCAGCGTTTTATCTGCAGACAATGAACAAATAAGTTGACAGTGTGGACATTTCTAACTCACTCATTGCGTGTGATATCTACTGTATTACAAAAGAGTGTCTACGCGACAAATCACTTAGAATCAAATGGGATGAGTATAATTAAACCCTGATTACATTTAGTGCAAATAAAATGTAGGGCAAATGAATGTCTTAATAAGGTGCAACCTTGTTTTGAATAATATTCGACTTAAAGTAGTTTCAAAACCGCGGGTCAACTAGTTGCCTTAAACAGTTAATAGAGTTTGCAGGTCTCACGGGTTTCACCTGCGATACCCCTGAGTTGGACAATTTTTAATTTTTTTAATTTTGAAAGTTTTTCATTCCTCAGAAAGAGTCTACACAGGGACGCCAATTTACCTTGCTCATCAAGGGACGCCGATTTTAATACAAAAAGGTTAACAAAATCGTCAGTGTTCCAAACCGGTAAGTTAATTCAACCAACCTTTCATGCTTGATCTTGAAGATGGTAGTAAGTTTGTCCGTTACTTTCTTGATAAACTCCTTATTCGCCTTAGCAACCAGAAATTCTTCCGCGTTGTATATTTGGACAACCACGCATTCTTCATGAATGTCACTCCCTAGACTGATTCGTTGGTCTGGGTAAATTGACAATACCACTCCCTGATGGAAAGTTTAAAACATACACACAGGTCAGATAGAATACTAGTTGTCACAAATCACTTCGAAAAGTTGCGTGGTAATATTAAAAGATAACTTTATAGGCCAAATTTGATATATCATAGCCGGAGAGAATTTTTGTTCCCATACCTTTTCAAGACATTTAATGTTTTTTTTAAATATGTTAAATCTATGGAATGCTCCTTTAAGGCTCAATTCATAATGACGTCAGAGGCTTTCCCGCAATTCCAATAAGTCAATCAAAACATATGTTCGTTAATATTCATATAAAGAACAGAGCACCTTGCATGGTTGATATCCAACGCAATATGTCCTTGACAAATCTGTAATACATCTATTAACATATCATCTAGGGAACTATAGCTTAATGTACTGTGTGTTAGACTACGTTGTCAAGCCGTTTTTATTGATGAAGTACAGATTTTTAAGAAGGTCATTTCTAAAAAATTAAAAGTGGTATAGAAGTACAATCGAGAATGACAGAATGCAAAAATGAAATAATGTATACCCCCATCACTTAATTCCCTCCTTTCCTCATCTCAGTCTCTCGTGGAATTCCCGTTCACATTATTCACAAAGGGGAATTACAATTTAAAAATAGCATTATATAAAGCCTCTTCGAACATACGGTATCGATTTATTCATGTTCACTCGCAGTAACAAACAGTCAGTGACTAGCCAGTCCTTTTCCCTTCCTTCCAACCCTACTTCCCATTTTAACATACACATTTCGAGGAGCACCACGCCATATACTTTTGATTTAATATCGTAACTTGGTCGACACAAACCTAACTGTACCACTGCAAGGAAATATCATCCATATACAAAGTCGATATCTAATACAGGATGTTGTAAATACTAGCCTTTGTATAGAAACTCAGAGAGAACTCACCCTTGGTTCTTTTCCAAGCAAACCACAGAAAAAGTCTGTAACGTCGGGATGAAATTTCTCTGGGATTCGTCCATTGGGTAGGTTGGTATAAATCTCGATGCACGGCATGATGTGTATAGCTGTACCTGTCAAGGCAATTTGATAGGCTAAAGTTATTGCCCTCTGGTAAAAGGTTGCGTACATTCAGGGGATCAAAGAGGCTCACAAATAGTCATTATCCTGATCTTGTAAAGATATATAATACACATAATGCCCGATGATTGGTTCTAGTCTTGCCTTCACGTTTTAGCCACTGCTTCTTATTGTGTAATATGCTATATTTGTTATACTTTTTTACCTCTCAATACTCTTTTTATATCATGAGCAATATACATAGTACCCTTCTATATCCTTTACCTAGTCATACGAATTGTTTACATTTTTATTTATTGTCTTAATCGTTTCTGTCTATCTGTCTATCTATCTATCTATCTATCTATCTATCTATCTATCTATCTATCTATCTATCTATCTATCTATCTATCTATCTATCTAT
>JAIPMN010037363.1:0-12669 GCA_020650975.1 Apostichopus californicus
CCTAACCACTAGGCTATGGACGCTGATTGTATATCCAGAGGTTCGAAACCGGTAAGGAAGGTCGTTATTCCACTGTAGGCTTAATGGCGCAGACAGACTGATTATTGAATCTCAGAGTCTGAAAATATTGAGGGATCACAAACAAATTAAGAGCTGATTACCAAGTTATAGTTTGTGGTTTCATGGTGAACAAAATTGAAAAAAAAAAAAAAATACCTTTGGTATATTGGATGCGTTCAATATGTGCTGTGATATCTGAGCTTCCGTTTGGTCTGTGGTGAGGTCGTCCATCCTATACATAGACCGAAGTATAGCTTTTCTTGCCTTGTCCTCTGAAACGCCCAAAAGTTTCTGGAAATGTACGAGAGAAATGGTGAAGACAGTGCTCCCTATTAACAATGAAAATACAAATGCAAGTCCTGTATTTAACACTGTAGAGTGACACAAACGGTTAGACTTCTCGGTCAAATCTGGGAAGACACACATGCTTCACAGCACCTAAGGCACCAAACTCTGTTATACTTTAAGTGTTGCTACTGACATGACCACAAACAGAGCCAATGGAGGACACATCGACGACGATGAGGAGATGAACATGAGATGACCTTTGGATCATGTCATATTGCTGACAGGTTATATATGAGACATTGCTAATAACTGGACATGTACAGAATAAATAAGTACAACTTCAATGCAGGAAAACATCAAATTTAAAGGAATAACGAAGGCAGGAATCAAAGACAATTTATATTATTCAGTAACCTCATAACTATCTAATATTCAATTTTTAAGTTAACCGCTTTCTGTTGGACTGAATACGATCACTTTGAAAATTGGCTCCTATGGCTTCACCACAATGCACAGTAAGCTATTTAACCGATTTAAGAATGTAAATAGAAAAGAGTATAATTATTTGACACTTTAAGATTACATTTGTTCCCTCCTTCCTCTAGTGTTAGCCCCATTGATGGCACATATGACACTTCCTTTTACAAAATTAGGTAAAGCCCAGAAAGGACATGAAATGCAAATTTTGGGATGCAATATCCCAGGTGTAAACTGAAAAGATGTAAAGTCTAAATGTTGTAATACCTTTGCATTCTTCATTCCACCTCTCCCTTCCCTTCCCATCCCTACTATTCACCCCTTCCAACCAACGTGACAATTCAATCTATAAAGAATTCTAAGTGGTGATTTTTCCCTTTAAGTAATCTTAAATTCGGAGGTGGGGGAGGGGGGGGGGGATGGGGTATTACCCAGAATCGGCAAAGGAGAACTCACCACAATGATACTGATTCCACGGTAAAATAACTTGTTGTTGCTGTAAGAAACGAAAACCAAACAGCCAATGCGTGAAATATTTACCTGTGTTTCTATTCCCACTAACTCCTACTCAAGGTTCTTTCATTTCCTGTTATTACACAGTTTGAAAGTTATTGAAACCTGTAGCTTGTTGTTAGTAGAGAACATCTAAAAACACCTACTGCAGATTTCTAAAAGAGTTTGTTAATTTAAGGACGTTAACATTAACAATTTCGAGGAAGTAATAAACCTTCTGCAAGATCGTGATACGTGGCGGAGGTTAATCACTAAAGGCGCTTTCACACCGGGCGCGGCGCGACGTGACGCGATAAAAAGGTGGCAGGACCTTTCACACCGGCGGGCGATGTTTTTATCGCTCAGCGATGTTTTTGTGGCGCGCGCGGGAGATATTTTGTCATGTGATCGTAGAGCATTTATATGTAATAACTATATACTGCCTAAATCACTTACCATTATGTCATCGATAAATCCAGACGTAGAAGTTGATCTGTTAGAGAGCCTATAGTGACAATCACCATAATTTTCTTTATCAGCCTCCATTCCCAACCGGGTAATAACCATCCCGGTTCCTTCTCCTATACATCCATGATATCCACGTTTCTAGAACGATATAATGGACATTTACCTAACCGATCATGTGATATTACAGAGCGCGATGATTGGTCACCGAAAAAATCGCGTCGCGTCGTATCGCGTCGCGTCGCGCGCCGGTGTGAAAGGGCCTAACTAATCTGATTGTTTTCAACTTTTTTATCGCGTCGTATCGCGTCGCGTCGCGTCGCGCGCCGGTGTGAAAGCGCCTTAAGCATGTCGGATAGACGAGACTCAACTTACTACTACTACAACTACTTGTGAAGCTATTAAAGATGTAACACACTAACGTTTGGTAAAATACTCATACCCTAATTGTTCAACCAATTCCTCTATTGAAATATATACAGCCTGCTTTAACTTCTCTCCAACCCCAACCCCATCACCCTCCCCCCCCCCCTCATCCCCACTTCCAACCAAATACTTCCAAGAAATTATTGCTACTAACAGTATACCTCCAAAAACTACATTGGTAATGACCATGTTAATCCAACTAATTACAAAATTACAAATTACTTTACAAAAGTTTTAAGGTTAAGGTCAAATATTCCACCCTCCCCCCCCCCCCTTTCCAAAACTCCATATCAAAGATCCTACCTTAGTTTTAAGTCAATCATATAATTGTGATAGACTTTTCCTTTGAGAATATGAGCTCCGGTGCTGATCATGTTCAGAGTCTGTTTGGTAGAGATTTGCATCAAGTTATCTTTAATCTGTTGCTGAAGAGATGTTGGGAATTCTTCCATGTACTTCTCCAGCTGTGCCCAGTGAAGCTGCAGGTTAATATGTAGGTTTACACCTTCATCTATGACCTGCAGGGACAAGTAAAAAAGGAAGGTATAATGACAAAGAATGAAATGTCATAATATCTACATTATATTAATACTTTTTAAGAAAAAGTTGCCCAGGGAAGAACCTGGGCACGAAAACCAAACTACTGAACGACTGATCCGCTTCTAACCCCAGTCCCATTGCATCGGGACTGTGACTGTGTGATCATCGTCAGGTGTGCATCACCATTCCCCTCGAAAGGGAACAGATAATACACATGATCTTAGCCAAAAGGCCGAGAAGCGATCATTATATTAATTAGGTCTACTTATTAGTGCATAAGTAATAGTAGACCACTAATTGCAGTTTCTATTCAACATTAGTTTTCTGTTTTATGTGTCTTTTTTTCGAAAATGTGAACTTTTTTTCACGTTGGACTGACTTTTCAGGCAGAAACGTGATATTTTGTACAGTGGTCAATTCAGAAGTCATTTTCTCTCAAAACAATACAAGGGAAGTTGATCAGTTCACTATATCATCTGAGTGTGTGCTGTACTTTTCACCAGCAATATAACAGGTTGGTTGTTCCTCATCAATTGATAGATGATATAAGGCTAAACAAACAGGAGGTTTGCTCTAAAATTAATATAACATTGGCATTGGCTTTAGTCATGTATAAAACTTCCTATGAAAGAGCAAAATTTTAATCATTGGCTAGACCATGTTTCAAACTAGTGACGTTAGCACTAATACAATCATTTTGTTGTTTGTTGGCAATCCCAATTTTGAATGCTTCTCTGACGGGAAGAGAGCGGGGGGGGGGGGGAGTGGTGGTAGGGTGGTGTGTTAAACATACCCATGACACTGCTCATTCACAACAACACATTCATTTCATAGACAGGTATGCAACTTCACATTCCCAACTCTTAACTGTCTGCTCCGATTAGGTTCAATGAGTACCTACAATGTTTCTGATTGCAATGGAGGGGGGGGGGGGGTCTCTGACGGGGTTACAGCTGGGCCTGACAGTCTACATTCATAGGGGACGATGAGCAAGAAATAGCAAACGCCTGAAACATGGTGATGGTGAAAGCAGTACAACCAAATTATGCATACTTGAGCACAAAGAGTTCGCCGATGCTTCACTATACAAACATAATCGTGCAAGCCCATTACAGACTATGCTAACATATTTATCATAGGAATGTTTGCTGTACTCAACATCTGTAAACAAGTTATCAACAATGCGGTTACCAAGGTGATGGCAACAGACTTACCTGAGATTTTGACTGGTTGGTTGCTAAGCAGACTGTGGTAGCAGCTGTCTTCTTAACTTCTTTCCAAACATTGAATAATTCAGCATCATCTTCTTTAACTGCTAGAATGAAAATTAACAGACTATAACAGAAATATGTAATAACTGGCAAAATGATTAAAACACCAATCTCTATAAACTATTAATACTAAATGACACCAGCAACAAAAACAGCCAATTCACATGCTAGTTTACAATACTATTGTACTGTAATATTAAAAGAAAAAAAAATAACAACAATATATTGTTATCATAACATATCATTGTACCATGTAATAATATATGCAAATATATTGTTATGGAGGTTTTGTATGATATTATCATGATACGATATTATTGTATAATACTATGCGCATCGGGTGACAAAAATACAATGAAATGGGAAAGAAAACAAAACACATGAAAAAAACAAACAAAAATTGACAAAGAGATGTGAAGACGGGGATTCAGTAATTTATATGGCTCCAAAACTTGATTTCAGATTCCTGTACAATGTAATATTTGAATACAAAAGAAAAAAGAATCATATGAAGTCATTGATCTCTTCTGTGGTATAAGGTAAGAATGGTGAATCAAGCTCATACATAGTGTCATAGAGGGTGGCAACCCTCTATGCTATCGCACCTTCCTCACACTGACCCACCGAAGAGAACAAGATTTTGCATTGCACAGTTAGTTATGTAACAGCCATACAGATAACCATTCACAGTAAAACAGTCTCTTTACATACTTTTATTGTTTTCTCCCACAATTTATCTTTCCTGAAGGGGCAAACAGGATCATATCCCCTACACACACAAGAATGGTGAGGGGAGTAGGGGGGCATAGTTCTGGTTAAAATATTAATTAACATAAAAATGATATAATTGACTCACCAGATGAACTACCAACAAGGATTACTGTATCGTTTGCTGTGAGATGGAGCAGGTTGTGTTTTGTAAAGGCTTCAATGCTGATGTCATTCTGGCTATTTCCCTAGAAAGATAAAAAAATTAACCAATTTACCAAGCATATCCAGGAATAGACATTATACATAGCTTGACATGACAAAAGTTGTATATCAACCGATAGCTAAACCTGATATAGAAAATAAAAACTTTTATTGCATTCCAAATTCAAATAAATATAATCCTTACCAGGTCTCCTTCCTTATTGCCCCATGACGAGAAACCTCCCTGCAAGAAACCACGGACATCCTCAAAATCTGTAAGAAAATGAAGAGGAGGCAAAAAGACATGAGATACACCAAAGGTTAATATGCAATATACAGAGAATACTTGAAGATCAAGACTCCGTGTAGCTGTGAGGGTAACTGTCCCAAAATCATTTGGTTCCCTACTTAAAGGCATTGAAGACTCGCCTCAAGCAGCGTGCCGCCATCTTTAAAAAGTTAACTTTCCGTTGCTTGCAAGTGAAGTTTTTCTCTTGTCGCTACAAAATGCAGACAGTAATGAAACGTGATACCTTGTTATCTTTAGCTGGACCTGAGATGTCCATCGCTGTATCGTTTGTACACTGTGCTGTGGGTATTGACTGCAGCTGTATGTACTGACTGTACACTAGTGTCTAATTACCGACGGTAGCAAGGTGTGTGTATTTTCTGGGATCGATGGTGGTGTCTAACACTTCCGTTACACCTCATTTGAAACTAGGTCAGATTACCGGCATCACACGTTTCTTTTTGTGCGAGTCTTCACACCCTTTAATACACCCCTCACCAGGAACCAGATTCTCTTGACCTATTTAAACTTGCTGATTTGCGATGGTTGTTGAGGGGAATCTTCCGTGGATTGTTTTCTTTTTTGGTTTTACAAATTGGGAACTGGAGTTGGGGTTTATTCTCTCGATGGTTTAAAAGTAACTTCACTCACTACAGCTGCACTGCAGTGATGAGCCTTCATCTCGGTAAGTATTTGACACAGTGATCAGATGCTGACACTCTCATCCGTAGGATGGGGATGTTAAGTAGTGGTCTTGGGGGCGGGAAAGGGTGCAAGAATTACACGCATGCATCCTCACTCTTGGAACATTTATTGAAAAGGGAACTTAGGCTTGGGTACATGTCGGTGTTCAACAACCATCATTACAGGGAATGGGGGTGTCAAATGAGCTTCTGTTGTCTTCCTAACTCTGGGGAAATACTTAAACTCTAATACAAAACTGGGTTTCAGCATTGAGGTACCATTCATCAAGACTACAATCACAACAATTCCTAGATCTTTTGTCAGTTTCTCTGCAGAGTTGATCAATACAAATTCATTCTAATATGACAAGAGTTGTATTAGATTAGGTAGCTCTACTACATGGGCTACAGGGATCCATATTCATGTTGGGGCTGCACTACATTTTCAAAAATTTGTCAATTCAAGTCAAAGCAAACCACACAGAAAACTATGATTGTGCATTTACTGTGTCTGAACAATATGTCATTCACCAGGATATCAGCTTGTCATTTTGTCTAAAGAATTAGTGATTTCCATTTCACTTGTCAATTGTAATAGTTTACCTACACAAAATTGTAACTAACTTTCCTTCTTTATGGTTTTAAGTTAGTCTGAAATTCACCTCTCAGGCTCTGTAGAATCATGTATCTACAGACTAGGTTTGATAAGGATACCTATATATACCACATATACTGCCAAACCCATACAATATACTTGTCCTGTAAACCTCTACATTCATCATTATTTACTTCGTCAGTATTTTATCAAGCCTACTAGATATAGTGGCCACCCACTTTTTATGTTGACACAGCCTACACATGTATGGCTTGAGATTCAAGTTAAATTAATGTTTAGGCTATAATGTCTTCTGGTGGGGTGAATCGGTACAGGTTTTTAATGATTATTTCACAGCATGCAAGGTTCACCCTAACATCTCCATAACACTACTATTACGAGGGAGGTTTTAATGTACTGTACACACCCAACAGTATACTTCTGTTGGGTGTAATGGTTCAGCTGTTTAATGTGCATTTCATGGCATGCAAGGTTGGCCCTGTCATCTCCAAATCACTAGTATTACTATGGAGGTTTAATGTACATACCCAACCATATATTTTGTTCTGTTGGCCGGATGTAATGGTTCAGCTTTTAAAAGTGACTGTCACAGCATGCTGATGACAGTCACATGATTTATGTATCAGGCATTTCTGAGTGAATAATTTATTCAAATGAAGATGGTCAAAGACTCAAAACAGGATAAACGACAACAAAATGAACCAAAGTATAAAAGCAAAGAGGAAAAGAATATTTAATATGATATTAATAATATTACCTGAGCCATATGTTGGAGGACATTCTGATGCATCGATCAGGCCTAGCATACCCAGGTGATCTTTCCCCAGGTAATAGAGATGTCCATTGCTGTTTAAACTGTTATGAAGGAAACAAATCCCACAAATCAATAAAAAAAATCAGTACAGTTAAATTTTCCTAGAACATATTTGTAAATTAGAAAAGGAAAATTTACAATCATTGCTTTTAAACGTAGAATTAATCTCTCATATCTCTCAGAGGATCTAAATAACAAAAATTTGTCTTACTAAACCTGTGACTTTACTTTTAACCCTGCTAATTTAAGACCTTCATTTTTTTTTAGCTGCCATCATTAAGAAAAGTTTATTTCATAGGCTTTCATAATAATATTTAATATTTGATTTTTATATAGCGCTTTACACCAGCGATAGGTCTCAAAGCGCTTTACAGACAATATATTACCCCTGGTCAATGATAAGCTGTCCCAGAGACAATCCCTCCAGTCGGCAGCAGTTATATACTGCGGCCAATGGCAAGTTACCTCACAGGTACCCATTTAACCCCTGGGTGCAGAGAGGCAAGTAAGATAAAGCATCTTGCCCAAGGACACAACGTAATGAACTAGGCAGGAATCGAACCAGCAATCCTTGGATCACGAGTCCGACGCCTAAGCCAATTGGCCACCACGCTCTCGCTCTTTCATATTTTCACGCTTTTTTTAATATTTAAAGCAAAATCTGTAGTGAAACATAGTAGCAGCAACCAGGAGAAGCTTTGCGACTTCTTTGCAGCCATTGACGAGATCAAACAGGACTACAGTAAATGATGACCACAATATTCCTGACGCTGGCTTTTGGGTGTGCGACTTCACAACTTGAATTCAAATCAACCCTAATAAGTCTGCCTATTTATCCATTTTGGTGGGTTTCATCAAGCACACTAGACACAACCAAGGAAGGATGGTCCACACCTCTCATCACGTTCAATTTGAACTTGCTTCTGTTGTTTGATAGCTTCGGTCACTGGGGCAGCCCACCATGCATGCAGGGCTGCGGCTTAGTTTAATCGACCAGATACTAAACTATTGAAGATAAAGTATAATCTCACTCCTTCTAATACAACAACTCTTCAAAATACCCTTATGTGAATAAGGAAGTCGGTAATATGACTACCAACTCTCCCAACTTATCGTAATTTCACTTTCATATGTGATATAAATATTTATGCTACCTTAGCACTGTATCCTCCTTGGTGATACTATGTATTATGCTATTAAACTAGTTCAAATCCACTCTACAGCAGCATGCCAAAGTTCAACATTATATGACTTCTTGATTGGTATTCTTTGTCTTATGTTAAACCTTTATTAATCATAGCTTTACAAATTTTTACAAAGCTATAAAACTGTAATTCAACTTGAAGAGACTAAATATTATGTTCACAAATCAGTAGCTAACAGCTACTTTACAACAATCACATCATAATGTTATTTTTGCAAAACAATATACTTTTCCTTTGGTTCAAATATCCTCAGGCATCAAAATGAAAGAAAGGTTTCCGCAGAAAAGGGAGCCTATAACTAACCCAATCAAAATAGACTACCGAAAGTTTTCCTGATCGTAACATACTAAATAAATGTCCCCACACTTTCGGTTTTGTTATGTATTTCACTTTTCAATTGACCCTTATGTAAACTAGACTCTTATCATAGTTTATTTCTGATATAAACTATGTAACAAACTTGAGGTCAAAATCAGAATGAAAATAAGGAAATGACTGCTTTGAAAGCTAGTTTCATGTTATTGTATGAAGAATGGTTTAATATCATGTTTATGAATCGAGTGTCCTGTGAGGCATGAAAAGAACAACACGAGATAACTTGATAGTGAACTGAATTGACCTTCAACTGGGCCACTTGGAGAACAACTTTCTTATTGAAACATACTAATGGCTATGAGTGTAAACAACTCTTATAATCATCATCTCAGAGAGTGTATATTCAGATTAGGTCAAGTAAATTAATTTTTTAATTAAAGAAACTGCCCCTGGAAATACAAACGGATTACACTCACGAAAGAAACACCAAACGTTTGAAAATTAAACCTTTAAACAGTACAATCTAATTCAGTTTAAACCTTGCTACTGCTCTGATGATATGGAGTTCTGTCAGGATCAAAAGTTGTCTAATTGTTAAATTCAGGGCTATGAGTTTTTATCTAAATCTAGTCGAGTGTAGCATACCCCATGTACCAGCTCCTTTTAAATACAAAGAAACTTAAAGCATACAGGGTGCGTACAAGTTTGAACCATCTCTTGGAAGCCCGAAGCTCTTACCTCCTCACCCCAACCACCACCCTCTTTAAAAGTTAACTGGAAGGGTACTTTCAATTGACTGAAACAAATAAATATGATGACAGGTTAAATTCAATTAATCACTATGGTTACCTCTTCCCTGCCGCTGAGATTACCGTTGCTATATCGTCTTGTCGTCTGTCAGGGATATCCTTCAAGACCTCTTGGTACATGTTAAGTAGTGTCTTTACCGTACCCCTGCTGCTGCTGCTGCTGCTGCTGCTGCTGCTGTTGTTGGAGCTGTGGTTCGTATCACCCATGATCCTGTGCAGGCTGACTTGAAAGATGACGTCCAGTAGAACTTTAGTCGCTGTTCCACCCTTCATTCTCGAAGAACCTGTTATCGGTTCCGGCTACAGAGAAGAAAATACAGGAGAGCGTATCTGTAATGATGGAAACTCAAAGAGCTGTCCACCCAGTCCAGACATATTACAATGAATGATAAAGAGCTGTCCACCCAGTCCGGACAAATTAATAACAAATGATAAAGAACTGTCCACCCGGTCCGGACAAATTAATGACGAATGATAAAGAGCTGTCCACCCAGTCTGGACAAATTGATAACGAATGATAAAGAGCTGTCCACCCAGTCTGGACAAATTGATAAGAATGATAAAGAGCTGTCCACCCAGTGCGGACAAATTAATGACGAATGATAAAGAGCTGTCCACCCAGTCCGGACAAATTGATAACAAATGATAAAGAGCTGCCCACCCAGTCTGGACATATTAATGACGAATGATAAAGAGCTGTCCACCCAGTCCCGACAAATTAATGACGAATGATAAAGAGCTGTCCACCCAGTCCGGACAAAATTAATAACAAATGATAACGAGCTGTACGCCAAGTCCAGACAAATTGATAACGAATGACAATGAGGTGTCCACCAATATTCTCTTTCCTATTTATTTATATAGAATAATTATCAGCGGCAGGAATCTGACCGCAATGGAATACAGAATCTGCCGGTATTCGGCAGGCTTGAACCGTGGTCTCTAATAGTCAGATGGATGTTTTTTAATCCAGTAGAAATTCATTTTTGTCCATCTAAAAGTTTTGATTATCATGATTTTAAAGAGGGCTCATAGCCTTGACAACTACTGGAAGATGCATGTAATACCATTGCATCAGGATGGAGCATCAGAGGGGCAGAAAGTTATGTGATAAATTCATAGTATATTGGAACATCTTACCCCAATCACTGGATTCAAAATGGCTGCCTTGTTCTGAGACTGTGCTTTTTGCATTCTGTTAAATACTGTCAAGAGTAAAGCAAAGATATGAAACCATAGTGTTTACATTTGCTACTGTACCTACCATTGGCATATATGTAAATGTATGATTGCCTTTAATCACAGAGCTTTCAGTTGCCTACACTAAAGGAATCACATTCCAGTAGAGACATTTCCTTACATTTACCTACTTAGGTACTAACAGCTTACTACCTACTTAGGTACTAACAGCTTACTACCTACTTAGGTACTAACAGCTTACTACCTATAGGTACTAACAGCTTACTACCTACTTAGGTACTAACAGCTTACTACCTACTTAGGTACTAACAGCTTAATACCTACTTCATCTCCATTTGATAAACAAGCCATGTTTGTTTGTGTAGTTCTGTCATTCAAGTCATCCTATAGCCTAACAGCGTGAATTTTATTTTATAGCCTAACAGCATGCACTGCTATTTTATAGCCTTACAGCGTGCATTGCTATTAGCCTAACAGCTCTCATTGCTAGTTTGCATTATGAACACTGCTGGAGTATTGGCACATCCTCTGGGCTATCCCTTTGAGATACTAACAGTTTAATACCACTCGAGGAAATCACTCGAGTGTGATGTTCACAAAGTATGGTAGTGAGGATAGCCTCCATTTGAAGTATTAATAGATACCAAACAGTTCCCACTACAGGAAATCACTAAAGTGTGATGTTGACAAGACTGATAACATATAATAATTAATTCAAAGGAATTGTCTGACTGAAGTCAAGAAATGCGTTCCATCTCCATTCGTTGTTAACTTCTACACTAATCTATTACCTACTTTACATTTATAGTACAGTACCTGGCATTTGTCTTTAATGTTACTGCGACCATTACATTACCACTTGATGTAAAAATTGAAGGGTATAGTCTAAACAATGGATATGAAAACGACTGTTCAAGGGTGTAAAGACTCGCGCAAAAAGAAATGTTGGGTTATCTGACCCAGTTTCGAATGAGGTGCAACAGAAGTGTTAGACACCACCATCGATCCCAGGAAATACACACACAGCTTGCTACCATCGGTAATTAGACACTAGTGTACAGTCAGTACATACAGCTGCGGTCAATACCCACAGCAAAGTGTACAAACAATACAGCGATGGACATCTCAGGTCCAGCTAAAGATAACAAGGTATCACGTTTCATTACTGTACTGTCTGCATTTTGTAGCGACACTAACAAAACGTCACTTGCAAGCAACGGAAAGTTAACTTTTTCAGATGGCCGCACACGGTTTGGGGCGAGTCTTCAATGCCTTTAATGATACTGCGACCATTTCACTACCACTTGATGTAAGAATTGAAGGGTATAGTCTAAAACAATAGATATGAAAACGACTGTCAAGTGACTTTCATGGTTTCATTCATCTTTAATAAATGAAAATACCACAAACCTGAGGCACATGTCTGATTCCAATTCTCCACTTGATTATCCCTGGCTTGATTCAGAGGATTAAAACCAATCAGGACCGGATAGAACCGATCAAGATGTTGCAGGCAGTGATCGATTTGTCCTGCAACATACGCAGCCTGAAGAAAAATAAAATTCATTGTCCAGTCGTAATTAAATTCAAAATAACTCATCAAAACATGTTTGGTGTCGCTCCAGTATACATGCTACTTTGAAACTTTGTAGATAAAACAAATGTTAATTAGTAAAACGTTAATGAATACCCCAATTCTGATGAATAAGGGGTTAATCAACGGTCTAGCGTGCGTTACTCACAGGATTAATGCACGATCGGGGGATAATGCAAGCGATGCACGAGGGCGGAGCCCGAGTGCATCCAG
>JAIPMN010037378.1:0-11766 GCA_020650975.1 Apostichopus californicus
AAAGCAAGGTTCAGGCTCACTACAATCACGTGATAAATATCATACATTAAAGCAGTATTCAGGATGTCTAATTCCAATCACATGATCAAAATATCATTAAAGCAGGCTTCAGGCTCACTGCAATCACGTGATAAATATTATACATTAAAGCAGTATTCAGGATTTCTATTTCCAAGTTCCAATCACATGATGGCACGTTGACTGCTTTAGAGCAGGGTGGTTCGGGGTTATGTCCAACGACGTAGCAGGTTCATTGTTTTGCATATGATGTAACAAACATAACATCAGTGCATGCGAAATATTTCACATTTCAACAGAAAACTCTGGGTAGTATTTCCAAGGGTATAGATTTCCTATCTAAATTTAAATTTAACTTACAAATTGAATATTATCTATGTAAGAATAAGCCTAATCCTCCGATCTCCCTTCAAGAATTTAAAACTGCATTTAGTAAGAAGGATTTCATTTGCAGTTAGCGCTCTTTTTATGGTCTCATTGCTTGTTTGGTTTCCTGTTTAGTATTTCTTCTTCGTAATGTTTTGCTTCTCAACGTTGTACAAGTCGCGATCGTTATATTTAAATATTATTGTACGTTTTGTCTCTGCGGTTGCACTGTAAGTATTGATATTGTTATGTAATATTAAAACTAAAGATAAGAAAATATTAAATTGTTAGGCAATGATTGAGCTGTATCGTAATATTAAAGAACTCTCAAAATTATCATGTTTATTTGTATAAATGTCAAATGAGTCAATAAAAGAGATTAAAAAAAAAAAATCAGTGCACTCGGTTTAAAAAATGGTTTTCTTTAAGTGCCATAAATAAGAAAACTAATCCGCGTATCGAGGGTCCATTACAATGTAACATCTGTCTTTAATGCTCTATTTAAATCCTCTCGTCAAATTCACTTTAGTTGCAATGCAGATGAGAAGATGTTCCTTGAATGACAATGCCATCACATTACACGCGATTGTACAGAGTTCTATAAGTTTTGGCTATTTTTTTTTCTTGGCAGGTATTTGGAGACGGTGTAGTCGCTCAAACAGTACTCAGTCGTGGGGCTAATGGTTCTGCGCTTTCCATTAATTGGGCATGGGGCATGGCAGTGGTAATGGGTATCTATTTCGCTGGTGGTATATCAGGTAAGATGGAATGTAACGTTCTAGAGTGAGTCGGCTACAACAATGTGTATGAACTAAACATATCTTCATGCCTAGATATTACTTGGGATTGCCACGAACGATGAGCATGGATAGCTCTGTTGGTAAGCTCGGGACTTGTAAATCCTGGAATCACTGGTTCGAATGCCATTCTAGCAACAACCAAAAAAAAAAAACCTTCTTATATGTTTTTAATTAAGGCTATTTATAATTTCCCAACTTTCCAATTGTTCGTCAACTACATAAAAATCCCTAACTTGTTCGTATTGAATAAGCAGGTCCATGGCTACATGGCGAAGCAAGCTATTGTACGGTACTGTGGCTAGTGATTGGCGCCCACCAGCAAGTTTAAATTGGTCATATAGGGATCGCCATTACAGACCTACGCCCAGTTGATAGAGCACAGGTGGTGATGTAATCCTCAGCGGCCTGTGGTTCGAATTTCGCCCCACACCCATAGCGAAAAATGACCACGCCCTTTTCAAGTATTTTCTTGCCATATATAGTTTTATAATTCATATTGTTTTTAAAATGTCTAACCGAACAGTGTATATTTTCTACCTGCTTATTCTAATTTCATAGAATGTTCTTATTTAGTTATCTTATTCATTTATATTGATCATAGTATCGATTATATCGAGGAGTGTATAGGCCTGCTAATGATGTTGACTTACAATTTGTGCTATGTTTTTTTTCCAGGAGCACATATAAATCCCGCAGTGACGGTAACCATGGCAACGATTGGACGGTTTCCCTGGAAGAAAGTTCCTTTCTATATTATAGCACAATTTCTAGGTGCATTCATGGCAGCCGCGTGTGTATTTGGAGTTTATCATGGTAAGTTCAATGTAGCAATAGTAGAAGCAAAAAATTAGTTTTCCTTTTAATATGACGTTTTACTGGACGGGTAGAAGTGGTACTTAACAGTCTACAGATTATCATACTTTAAATTTCCTGACTGAAGATGGGAGGAGTAAACGGGAACAGTTCAGTTTATGAAAGATGTTCATGACGTAATGTTTGAACTTCCATCACGTGACATGATATGATGTTCTGGTACCGTACCTCGCACGTAAACTCAAAAGGAATGTATTATGTCTGGCAAGGAAATTACTCTAGACGCTCGGGTCATCCCCCTGCCGGGATAATACAATGCCTATGGACCTACAATGTTTCGTCGCTTCTAAAGTACACGTGTTTCGATCATGCATAACAGGTGTGCAACAGACGCAGCTTTGTTACAACATGGAGGTTTTTAACTCCATGGTTACCATGATCGAGGTGGTCTGGGGACCACGATACATTTCTTAGTTATCCTTATAAATACTCTTATATAAAGTGTCTGATACTTCTTCTTCTTGTATATTTCCTGCTTGTTAACCTTTAGTAATGAACCTGAAGTATAATGACATCTGAACGTTGTCATCACCTACGATCTTGCCCCATTTATGAGAATGTCAAAGAACTATATCAATTATATACCGAAGGTGGCAGAGTCGTGCTAGCAATGGTGAAAAAACAAATCAAATGACATAATAACTATGCACTATACCCATGAATCAGTGAATTCCCAAGAGTTATAGGACGAGTTCAAACAGTTTGCGTTATGTGCCGCTCATTTCAAGTCCCGCGTGTGTTCGATGATTATGCAGAGAATTAAGACGCAGACGTTTTACTATTACTCACCTTGCTTATCAACCCCTTTATTACCACCTCCCCCACCCCCCTCCAAACTCGCCCCCCCCCCCCCCGTTTAATGCTATATTTGAACATAACTGTTAGTGATTTTGTTTCTAGACACAAAAAGAACGGAAGAGTTATCAAACCAGACACACAAAAACAATGGTTCCGCTGGACGACTGTTTAACTTCATGACCGAATTTTGTTACGGCATCACTAACCAAATATAGGCAGTGATATTTGCATCAATAAAAACAGCTGAAAAGAAAACTTTCAAAAAGACTCGTTGACTAATCGATAAAGGACCACGTTGCAGCCTCTGTTGTTGCATTATAAACCCTGCTGAAGATTGGTTTGGCTTCATATCTTTATCTATAAATATACATATTTATGTAAATTGACATTTCTTTGTCATTTCTTTCCAGATGCAATCCAGAACTATGACGGAGGCGAAAGACAAGTATATGGACCCAACGCTACTGCTGGAATATTTGCCACGTATCCACAAGACTTTCTTTCAGTTGGAAGTGGCTTTGCTGATCAGGTGAGGACATAATATATGCTTGCCAGATCTGAACATTCATAATATTACTGCATTCTCATTTTTGCTTGATTTGCCAGTGTATGTGTTTAAGGTATCGATTTTGTGGATTTTATTTTTCCAGGTATTTGGTACCGCTCTTCTTCTGGCGTGTATTCTAGCCATCTCCGATTCGAAGAATGGTCCTCCCCCACCAGGCATGGGTGCGCTGATGGTCGGCCTCGTGGTATTCGTCATTGGAATGACATTTGGCTTCAACTGCGGCTACGCTATCAATCCTGCCAGGGATTTTGGTCCTCGAGTATTTACAGCTATGGCTGGATATGGGCAGGAAGTTTGGTTCACGTAAGTACCACCTTATATATCATTTGCCCCATTAAATGAACAAAAATGTGAACTGCGCTAAAAAAACTATATTGAGAAACGGAAGCATCGCTCTTGCGATAATGTATGAATAAAAACAGAATGTCCCCTCCCTATCCCTCCACCCCTCTCCAACCTACTGCCACCGCACACGTTAGCTCCGCTATCCTGTCAAGCAGGAGAACCAATAATTACACCAATTAAAGAACGGAAATGTTATTTCGTACTAGCTTTCATATTAATATGAACTGTACTGAGCTAAGAGTTGTTTTCCACCGTTAGGCTAGCAACCTGAGTGAACTACTCACTCATCCTTTACCCTGTACTATTTCTTGCGTATCTTCACACGTGTGTCCTCAATTATTCGGAATTGACTATATTTTTGCGAATTGACTATTGTTGTTTATTCTTTTTGACAGGCGCGATGGCAAGCATTGGTGGTGGGTGCCTATATTAGGCCCCATCGTAGGGGGTATCTGTGGTGCTCTCATGTACATTGTCTTCGTGGAAATGCACCATGAACCAGAGAAGGTAGATAATGATGGCAAAAGAAAGCGACTTGAAAACAACCATGAAGAAACACGTACGTATTATGAAGAACTAACTCCGCCTCTATAATAAATAACATAGACAACCCATCAACTGGAAATGTAGATGTATGTGTGTTACAGTCAGTTTCACCCTACATAGTTCCCCTCTTTACACAGAAATCGATAGAATTTTTCGCATAAAGTCACACAGGCTTGGGACCCCTAAACAACTATCAGTTCCATAAATATATGTAATACATTCCTCTTCTTCTTTGTTCCACAACCTGCTTCCTGTCGTCATGGTTGATTTGGTACTAAATCCATCAGTACCACTTGACTTTATCTAACAATGTCACACCAAGAGTGTTTACGTTTCGTACACATGTCCATTCCACTTCCAATATTTTCTGGAGAAAAGTTCCTATAGGGGACCGAAAATTCCAATCGATTTTCTAATACTGTACTCCTTATTTGTCAGTTATGAGTCATATCATATCATCTCTGTTTTTGTGTATTTTCTATGCTGTTACAGCAGATGGTTGTGTATTGATAATATTTCTCCCTTTAGTTCATTGCCCCCTTCTTTACAAGTCATCATTCATACCCACTACTTTATTGCCCTTGGAATAAGAGAGGAAAGGAGTCTTGACCGACTCGACTTTCAAATGAATCTTGACCGAGTAAGTCCAACCACTTACTTACACTTCATGCGACTTCACACAAGTAATCGGTGATATTTTCTTTTATTGTATCCACAGCCATGAATGATAACAAGGTTTGATGACCCTTGACCCTTGGACATGTTGGATTTTGCTTGCCATAAATGTGAACGTTCCATAGTCTTCCCTCTCTTCCTTCTCTACCAGGGTTAACCTGTGTAGCCTTCTGTTGCCAGATACCTAAAGGCTAAAGTTATCGTCTGTGTATAAGTGTGAAAAGGTTCCCATGTACCATATGAATAAAACCAAAGGGTAGATTGAAACTTAAAGGAGCAGCCAACCCAACCATGAACTATATGTTATGTGACAGAGATGTCTCTCTCCCATAAGAGCAGGGAGATATGTTAGAGATACGTTAGTGCAAATCCCTTGTACAATGGCTTGTCATGTTGCCAAGGTCTGATGGTCATAATACCATTCGGAGGTAAAATCACTTAAACTGCCCTTTCAAGTTTTGCTTTTAAAAATTTCAAGGAAAGGAACCGGTTTTTTGTTACAACGATACCAGCATAAGTAGTTAAAGTTACAAATTTCACCTTTGCAGCGAAAACGTTCGAAAATACCACACCTATAAAATGAAAACAAATGAGCGTTGCAGAGAAAGAAATATTTCGAACGCTATTGGCTCTTTGGTATCATTTTTAGACTTGTTCAAGTCTTTTGTCCATGATATAAATGAACATTTATAACATTTATTCATAATTTCCCTGCATATAGCAAATGATCCTAAGCCGCTTTTCTTGGAGTGGGTGGGGGTGGGGGGTTGGTGATGGGGGTGGGTGGGTTGAGGAGTGTTCATCGTAGGTATATTTCAGTCACGTAACAGCAATCATGGTTGGATTTGCTTCTCTGTAAATGGGACTTTTGCCATGGTAACAGAAATTAATTTCAAGTAATGACTGTGTTAAGTCTATGTTATAGACTGATGTCAGTAGAACAATTACACCCATGGTGCGCTTTTAGAATGTTTCCAATTCGATTTATATGGACCATCACCTTGTTTGGTATAATTTTAGGCCAAAAACTTCCATAGCGATAAATAAAAACACTGCCAGTATGTCAGTATTTCATTCTTTAATTCATTTGTAAGATACGATTGTTGCGCTTCCAACCGTCCTTCTTGTATGATAAAATAATAGTAATCATAGCTTTAAGGACACTATATCGAATGGCGAAAGATCATATCACATGTTTTATAGTTTTAAAGTTGGGAAGCTTAAGTTTTTAATCGATGAGACAGATAACCAACAAGTAAACATTATTGCAAGTGGTATGAGTACTTTCACCTGGATTATGCAACATCGATGCTGTAAGCTTTTGATTGGTTAGCTCAGGTACTGCTGTGAAAATAAAGCATCATTAAACAATATGTGATGTTGATGATGATAATGACGATGATGACGATGATGACGATGATCATGATGATCATGATGATCATGATGATCATGATCATGATCATGATGATCATGATGATGATGATGATCATGATGATCATGATGATCATGATGATGATCATGATGACGATGACGACGACGACGACAATGATGACGATAATGATATCTCAAACTTTCTTCTGGAATATAAACTATAGTTTCCTCTATAGTTTCCTCTATAAACTATAGTTTCCTCATACCACATTTGAGTATGAAATTTGCAAGCAAGCATGCTTGTATGGTGCTTCTTCCTTTATAAAGAAACTTTTTTCGTATTTTCTAAAATAAATATATATTCAAGGCAAGATATCGTTGTACCTTATGATAAGCAGGAGCGGATATATAGTAGGCCGTGGCAGTTGCGTAGCTACGGGTAGGTGTGGGGACCGGGTGGTCTAGCCTCCTACAACTGGTCTGGCACCCCCAAAAGGAACAGATTTTTCTTTTAAGAAAGTAGGTTCTTCATGCACCCCCCCCCCACTTGGAAAGCGTTAAGCTTCCCTAAAAAAGAAGTCTAGGTACGCCCCTGGTGTGTGTGTGTGGGGGGGGGGACACATTCCTCCGGCCCTATTTACCCCACCCAAACACAAAAGTAGTTTATTAGGATAGTTGCGTGTAGACCAAACTATAGACCTAACTTTATAGACTGAATATTCCTTGGAATGCAGTTTTCCGTTTTAGTTTTTTCTTTTCTCGAGGAACCCCCCTCCCCCCCCCCACCCACCAGACGCCCCTAAGATGGGGCTTCAACAACACCAGGGCTACGCACCTCCTCCTGTTGTAAACCCTGGATATCCCTGCAGTAGATTAAAACACAAGAGAATAACAGAGTGTTTTGATTTTGGTAGAATTAGTACTTTTAAATGTTTCAATGTTTTAAATGTCTTTATAATATTTTTTGTTTATGTGTGTGTTGTGTTTAAGTGAAATCATTCTTGATAACTGATTAATTGACGGAAATGTTCAATAGAGTTAGATTCAGACAGAGTATAGTTGCTTTATGCTATAAACAAGGCAATATTGATCTTTTATTCCTGATAACTGATTGGTTGACGGAAATGTTCAATAGAGTTAGATTCAGAGAGATTATAGTTGCTATATGCTATAAACAAGGCAATATTGATCTTTTATTCCTGATATCTCTTTCATTGACGGATAGTCCAATAAAGTTACATTCAGGGAAAGTAGTTGTCTAGCATAATGGTATTATTGCGTTTTGGAACCGACCATGCATCACAATAACCATTTTGTTTTTGTTTTTACGTTGTTTTTTTTTTATCTGTGTTCCTTCTGCTGCATATGAAAGTGTTTCTATGGTGACAGAAGTTTGAAGGATTTGTATATATGAAACTAGAAAGTGTTGGAATAGTTATTTCGATAGAAGAAATCTTCTCCTATTTGTGGAGGGAAAGTGACGTATGAAATATTCTGAATCAACTGTATATGGTGAAGAAAAGAAAGTTGTTTCGTCTTCCAACTGGGAGTATTGTTTCCATAGTCGAATAATGTAAGATAAGTTATTTATGATATATGATATTAAATTTACATCAATAATTATACAACTTCATATTTCTAAGGATACTGTTTATGCTGGATATTTTTGTCGGGTCCTTTTGTTTATGAATACCGTATATCAAATCAATATTGAAATATAATAGTATATTTAATTACTGCTCAAGTCGAAGGTAGAAAATAGAAGAATAAGTTATTTATAACGACTAATGGAGAAAATACTATTATATAGCATTCCTATCGTTATTTGAAATAAACATCTGTTGTGGTGATGCAGAATTAATTGATTCTTTGTCTTCCTTTGTTTGTTTGTTTTTCTCTACATAATTGCATAATTGTTTAATATGAAAAGTATAGAGAACAGGATTGAGGAGGAATTGGTGGACGGGAATCCTCCCCCCCCCTCCTCCCCCCCCCCCCATCCCCGCCCGCAAAGAAAGTCAAGGTTTAGCAAATAACGAGAAAACAAAATCAACATGAATAAAAAATTAATTAAAAAATGAACCAAGATTACAAGAACGAAAGAAATGTACAAAGAAAGTACAAAGAAAAACAAACAAGGGAACTATAGTGACAGGAGGGGAAAATATGAAAATATACATAGAGCAGATAAATTGCATACCTAGAGAGAGAGAGGTGGGTGGAGAGAGAGGTGGGTGAATGGGTGGAGATAGGTGGGAGGAGAGAGATGGATGGAGAGAAGTGGAGAGAGGTGGGTGGATAGAAAGGCGGGTGAAGAGAGAAGTGGAGAGAGAGGTGGGTGGTTAGAGTGGTGGGTGGAGAGAAGTGGAGATAGAGGTGGGTGGAGGGAGAATGTGGGTGGCAAGAAAGGGAGAGAGAGAGGTGGATGGAGAGAGGTGGAGAGAGAGGTGGGAGGAGGGAAGTGGAGAGAGGTGGGTGGATAGAGAGGTGGGTGAAGAGAGAAGTGGAGAGAGAGGTGGGTGGTTAGAGAGGTGGGTGGAGAGAGAGGTGGGTGGAGGGAGAGTGGGTGGCAAGAAAGAGAGAGGTGGGTGGAGACAGGTGGAGAGAGAGAGGGGTGGGAGGAGAGAAGTGGAGTGAGAGAGGTGGGTGGATAGAGAGGTGGGTGGAGAGATGTGGAGAGAGAGAGATGGAGGAGGGAGTAGATGCGGGTGGTAAGAAAGGTAGAGAGAGGTGGATGGGGAGAAGTGGAGTGACAGGGGTGGGTGGATAGAGAGGTGGGTTGGAGAGAGGTGGAGAGAGAGAGGTGGAGGAGAGAGAGTTGTGGGTGGCAAGAAGGGTGGAGAGAGAGGTGGATGGGGAGAGACAGAGAGAGGTGGGTGGAGAGAAGTGGAGAGAGAGGTGGGTCAAGAGAACCGGAGAGAGAGAAAATAAAGGTTGAACCCTAGCAGTTTGAAAATGATGCAAATTCAGCCTTAAATTACATTGATAGGACAGCAACCAATTGCATGGTTCTATACAACACGGGGCTTATATTGAAGGGCGCTCAACTATATGTGACGATTAAACCATACCAAAGGTCACAGTTTCAACCTATATATCATAAAATACGGATTTCAAATAAACCTTGATGGAATGCCGTTGTTTACCTTCAGTTGTAATTGTACTTAAGTAGGCACCTATAGGGCGAGTGATGGAATTATATGCCCTATTCGACCGAACCCAATAACTTATGTATAATGTTGTAAACGTCCAACTAAGGCATTGATTCGATGCAAGTCAAGTAAGTACACAAGTAAATATCCTAACAAAACTTTGTGGGCATATATTGGTACATAACGTAAACATCGGAAATAGAATTAATTTTGGCATCTAGCTCAGTACTGTCACAAGGAGTGCCCGCTTTACTCTGTCCAGTATATAGTGCTGCAGCTATACAGTATAATATATTTAAACATATATGTAATTTATTTTGTTAGTATTACCAAACCTTATGTAAAGTTTACAAGATAATACAAATTGAATAAGTATCCACTTCCAGATATGCAAACAGAATCCTCTCCGGACTCAGAAGTTCATTTAGGCGTCGTTTTCATATGTTGCATTTATGAGGTCAATTAAGAACTGTGTTTTAAAGGTTACTATGGTTTGTTGTTGCCCGGGGTGTACTTTAGCAAAGTCAAAATTCGGTCCCCGAATCGATGCCAAGTCTGTCCCAAAGTTGATGATTGGAGTCGAATTCAGAGTGGTATTACCACCCATGAAAGTACTGAGTAATAAAACAAAAGGGCATAAATGGGGAAAATCCTTCTCTCTGTTTGACCCTTAAGTCTACCTTTTTCAGATTTGAATAATACGGCTATCACGTCCTACAACTTCCGACGACTACCGGGATTGCGCAATACATTCCGCTAAAATTGAATTCCAATCTGAAATATACTCATTCTCTGAATTTGCAAACACTGCAGCCGAAGTTCCCATGCAGGACCCGCCAACATCAAGACTTGGAACATATTCCAGAGAATTGTAATTCCTCTTTCTGTGCTTGAAGTCGCTAAGAGAGATCAATCAAGACAGATCGCCAAATGCTAGATATCAGGGGACTTGGGCCCCTGGAACCCCACTAGAGATTTTAATTAGGTTATATTTCACAGGGAAATTGAATTCCTTTCTCACACATCTGTTCTCGTGATTTATAGAACAAGAAATACCCGAAAAACACTGCAGCTTTGATGGGTTCCCTCTGGGCCAGCAACAAAAGGCTTTTTAAATTCATTGCAGAAAAACTTAATTTGTCACCCCCCCCCCCCCCTTCTCTCTTATATGTTTTTCTTATTTAAATATTTTGAACAATAGACGATGAAAAAGCCATTATTTTTAATCTATCTTCTATATACAACACTTAATTATTTTCGGATGCATTTTCCAATTCGACTAACTCAAAAAGATGGCGCACTTCATATACAGTCTATTTCAACCCACCCAAGTGTCAGGAAATGTGCTGAAAAGCAACAGGAGATCATCTTTTTCGATTTGTTAACAAACGGGGTCTTTATTTTTTTGGCTTGGATGTTGAAAAGCATGAATTGAAGTACATGTGGTGCAAAAATTGGGGAAACTGAGACCCCTTTAGGCCTTCTTAGAGCAGAGCGTGAAATATATTAACTAAGGCTAGTGAGTAAAGTGACTCAATTGTTAACAAGTGAAGAAAAATTTGGGTTCTCATAGCTTAAATCTAGATGATTATGAAACGGAAATTATACGTGCCATGAAAGGCCAACGTGTCAGCTATCCAGTGAGGGAAAGGCCGGAATTAGCTTGTGACCAGGGCCGGATTTAGTTAGTGCGGGGCCTGTAGCATATGTTATAGAATAGCATTAAATTACAAAAATACACATAAATGATTTAAGTTTCAAATATTCGTATCATGCGTCGTATATGTATCAATTAGATACGACACTCCCATTAATTACTGCGATAAAATGATAACCCCAATTGAAGGTGATAATTGGCTAAAAAATCGCAAACCTTAAACACCCAGTCGTTCATAAAAGTTGAAGGGACTATAGTACTATATCGATAGAGCATAGTCACAGACTCGGAATTGATAGCTTACAAGCATTTAGCGCCGGGCCCTTGAAAATGCGGGGCCCGTGGCATATGCTACTTTCGCCTATAGAGGTTTATAAGGGCTTAGAGACAACATTACTTGACGATTAAGTATTTAAGTCAAGGGGGAATTCATATGGAGTATGCTACCTTCAGTTTCGATACATGTTAAATTCTGCAACGAACGAAGGGCCGCAAACTTCCAGTTCACAGCGATGAGCGATGGCGGACGACGTAGAAGTAAGTAGCTTCATAATAAAGAAGTTGTACCAGGTTGACGGATATGTAACTCATGAATTC
>JAIPMN010037388.1:1968-13261 GCA_020650975.1 Apostichopus californicus
ATAATTTTCTGGTTCAACAGAGTATTGGAAGGAGGTGAGGCAGCAATGAAGTACGATATGAATAGTACTTGTGTGCTTCTCCCCCCCCCCCCCTCCACCCCCTTTATAACATACTGAGACGTATAAAGTGATTCATCGGTTCAACAACTATAAACAACTACCATATACCGAGCTACGGGGACTTGTGGAACCATCGTGAAAGTATGGTGTATTTGAAACGAAAATTTGCATTTGCCATAGAAAATGAAAATATCTTTGAAAGTTCAGTACCCTGTATATGGCTATAGAAGTTATATTTTCGACAAACACATTGCGCCCCCCCCCCACCCACTCCCCACTCCTAATATATTTCAAAGAGTCATAATAGGAAAATTAAGTGATTTAACGGGCAAAGAAACAAATCCTTATACTTTAGTAGTATGTCTTGGAACATGGAGAACATTTTATTGTATTACATTACTAATATTTGCAGTCTTCTCAATTTAAATGCGACGAATCAGTCCCAGTTCTGGTTTGTTGACATGATTATCTGCTTTTAACGTAGAACATGTACATGGCGACAACATTCCAGTTAGTCTTCTCACCTGCGCCTAAATACTTCTTACCAAGAAATCTACATTGATATATTTTTGCACATCAGAAAGACTCAAACTTCCCCCTTCACTACAAACTCTTCCAAATCGTTGAACAAAAATTCGGTCAATAAATTGTTTGTGATCCTTACATCCATAGCGCCTACTACTACATCATTTATAATCGACTCCTCCTCGCAAACCAATTTAACTTTATCCATTTGAGTATAATTTCTAATATTTCGGTGCGCTGCCCTCTTCCCGATCGCCGAGATAAATCCTGAGAGTTCGATTATCTGGTACTTTCTGGTAAAAACTTCTACGTATTTACGCAGTTAACAAAAACTATGTAATGAACTACAAACTGCCAAAATAAAGCCAAAATCTTTTATTTTGTGAACATTACTTCTTGCAAAGAATAAAACAAAAGAAAAACGTCAGTTGTACTCGATCTATTCTGGTAACCTTAATAAAGTTGCGGCTATTCGAAAATCCCAAACGGATTCTCGTTTAACCGCGTTACACGATAATACCTGTTAAACTCAGCCAATTTTATGAGAGCCGGAGTGCGTACAATCTCGCTAACAAAGATAACGGTGTTGTCATAACGTGGCTCACAAAGTAAACAACATCAACAAGTACCTTTGCGCACTGATATGATACTTTCAGGAGTGATCAAATTTTCATCAACATTGGGAAGGCTTAATCGATCTTACCATAGTATTTTATGTTTGGATTCACCTAGTTATACGATTTACAGTAAATTTAATTCGAGTCGAGATCTAGTTACATAACTGGGCTCATTTTAAACTAGTTATGGATGGAGACTTTGGATTGCAGCTTGATATCGGTCGAACGGGGATTTGAACCCTTACAGACTCCAGGGTTCAACGTGGACCTCCAAATTAACTGTAGGTTAAATATACTACACTCAAAAAAATGAAGTGTTAAATTGTAATCGATAAGTGTCAATATCAACACTTCAGCCTAGCTCGTACAGGGACAACACCCGCCTTGCTAATTTTACACTTTCCGAGTGTTGAAAATCTAACACCTCTAACCCTAAATTTAGCACTTCAAAGGTGTTTATTACTCAGTTGATGGGAGCGCTGAAGTGACACCACATGTCTGGCTATTCTTACACTTTGTGCGTGTTGAATATAGCCAACACCTTACTGATGTTCAATTGACACTTGCAGGTGAAATTGCAAACCCCTATCCCCTAAATATAACACTTACACTCAGAAAACGTTTTACACAGGTTAAGTAAAATTTTACTTAATTTTCATGTCAAATAAGAACACTAAAACATTTAATAAAAATTTACTTAACTGCTGGTTTGTAAAGTTTTACATGTTTATTATGTAACGCAATTACAATACTGCTATATAAAATTTTGCCAGAGAAGTTTACATAGCACCCGTTCAGTAAATATTTTACACAGGTTTTAGGTTAATTATTACCTAGTTATTAGGTAAACAATACATGGATGCATGTTTGAATCGCTCACAGCAGAAAGGTACATTTAAGAGAGAGCAAAAAGCAATGACAACACAAACAATTCAGAATGTGCGATTTTCAGCAATTAAACACCCTACTACCTTCCTATTCCAGAGGTCCTTATATTATATCCCATTAAATGTAAAATGAACAATTTAGGCTATAAATGTATTGTCTTGTGGAATTAAGTCAACTTAAAAGTGCCAACATTTTCAATTGCACAGTGCAGTTACTTGGTCTTTGTTGTTTGCGCATGCCTTTTGGTATTCCAGATTAAACACAAAGAAACAACTCTTCCCAAAGTCAATTTCAAATAAGCAACAACTTTAGAAAAATTCTGATCCATGAGATGAGAAAACATGGAGTGCTGTCTATGATGACTGCTACACTACAGTGACTATGTCTTTGTTGTTGGAACATGCCTTTTGGTATTCCAGATTAAACACAAGAAACAACTCTTCCCAAAGTCAATTTCAAATAAGCAACAACTTTTGATATATGCTGATCCGTGGGATGAGAAAACGTGGAGTGCTGTCTATTATGACTGCTACACTGCAGTTATTTTGTCTTTGTTGTTGGCCCATGCATTTGGTATTCCAAATTAAACACAAAGAAACAACTCTTCCCAAAGACAATTCCAAATAAGCAACAAGTTTAGATACATTCTGATCCGTGAGATGAGAAAACGTGAAGTGCTGTCTATGACAACTGCTAAACTGCAGTTACTTTGTCTTTTTTTTTGGCACGGTAAGCATGAAAATCTCGAATCTGGTTGCACTTCACACCACCAGGCAACTGGTAGACAACTTTTCGGAAAAATTCCCAGGCACCAAGACATGCAATTTGGTATAATTCAGATTAAACACGTAGAATGATTTGAAGCACATCAATGGCTTCATACATGTCTTCTGGGGTAGGGCATGTCTCTCGATGATCACAAATGACTGCTTGGGATGTATTTTGCTTCCTCCAAGAAGTAACACATATGGCTGAGGTCTTTCTGAAATCTTTTGCAAATATAATTCCAAGTTGATGCTTCCTAAGTAACAACAGAGAAAAGAAAAAAAAATCCCATCATAGTGAAGTTGTTTTAAAACCTCCTTGGAACATAAGCAGTTATTTACATGTACCTCTCACAAAACATTGACATTCCTAAAGAAAATGCCCACAATTTAATTAATCAGTTGTGATTCTAACTTCTTCAAGTACGTTTGAAACTAGAAAGCCAGATGGCCTATAGTGATTCCTTGTCAAAACAGGAACTTGCATTAAACATTCATCAGACAATGTAGGCAACTTTTACAACCAATGCATCATGTTAACAATGCTTAAACCAATGCTCACTCCCACTGTATGCAATTGTGTAGATTGCTATGAATTATAACAGCTAGATCACTTCCATAATAAAGCTAAAATATAGTTGGGCCTAGGTCTAAAAGTATCACCAATCCACATCAGCTTCGGCCTACTTGCTACAACTTACAAGCTTAAATGGCAATTAGTGGTAATTATATATTGCATTACATGAATATATGTTTATTCCTTATTAAACAGAGAACCAGCGTAACTATAGGCCCATGCCCAATGCTATTTAAAATGTATTGCCTTGAAATAGCCTATGTATACCCTACTAGTACTAGGCCTAGTACTAGTAGTACTTAAAAAAGTGACTCGCAGGGTATACGAAGTTACGGTTAACGTACAATAGGAATAGAATGCACTAGGTTACAATGAAGGCCTAGACCAAAGTCCTCCGTCCGTCCGTAGGCTACTCCGTTTAATGTTTACTTGTATGTAGGCTACACGGATTCGTTGACAATTATGAGTTGACTATGACAAACAGCAGCTAGCCTATTATATTAACTTATTGTATGACTTTAACGTTAGGTCTACGTAACGCAAGCGATTCAAATGCATTCGTCTACCCAACTTAGTCGTGGGTCTCTAAGCATTTCTCGTTCTTGTCACGTTCACTTACATAATATCAAAACATACCTTCTAATTTTTCAATCCATTCTTCCAGGCCCCCAGTCTCCTAACGTCATTTTCCATGCCATTGTAGCTCGTAATCGAACACTGATTACGTAACGGTATGTGGCTTGCACGTATAAATGGCCGTGGTTACTAAAGTACATTTAGTAACGATAAATGTCGACAAACTGGTACAAGTATTGCTAGGTACGTTACAATGGGTGTTCACGGTACGGTGGTACCGTTTAAACACTTAACTTGCAATAAGAATCCAGCTGGCGGAAAGTTTGATCAATCGGAATGCTGGAACTGAAAGTACACTTTCTGCAGGTGTAACACTACTCAGGGTCAGAGTAACCCTTCAGGTGTAGGGTGAACAGTTACACCTAGAAAGTGTACAAATTCAACACTCCATTTTTTTGCGTGTACAAATCAGATAGGACCAAAATGACACTTAAAATCTTAATTTCATAACTGAATGCGTATATGTAGCATATCTTCTATAGTTGTGCTGCTTGGAAAAGGTTATTTCGTTTCATCTGGGTGAGATTTGGATATAAACATATTTATAATTTGTGTTGTCTTATTCATTATATAAAGTAAGATGCTACTTTGTAAGGCAATATGAGAGACAATGTAAGGCAATGGAAGGTGTTTTTGTTTCACGCAAATTTCAAAATACCATCGAAGGATTATTTTTCATTTTATAATCTAATTGTTTTGTTATGGAAACCTACAACAAACTGATTTGTACGTTAAAAGGAAAATGTTAGCCTTTGATGAAAAAAGAAAATGGTGGAAGACATTATTGGTCAATTTGCATGGAAAACTATAGAACGTTTAACATTGAATGTGAGTGAAATGTGTAGTTGAACAGTACACTATCGATTTTGTTAGAAAAAAAACTCATTAGTAATAAGAAGGATATACAGATTTTACAATAATATGATACGTTGGGTGACAAAAAGCCTTATAAGTGAAAATATGTACTTTTTGCATGAAATTGCAGTTATTGAATATAAGTATCATATATTTAAATTCTTGTGGTTTAAACCTTAAAATGTTGTCTATTAAATGTAGTAATAATGAGTAGAATCAGAAAAAATAAGTGAAGATATATATTTTGAAAGAAAAGATAATCAATTAAATAAAAAGAAGAATATGTGAACCAGGGAAACCAATGGCAATAGCGCTGTCTGATGCTGCACTGAGCGGCATTTAAACAGATGGTACGTGTAGAGGAGGTGCTTTTTGTGAAACGTGCGAACATTTTGTAGTATTGCTAAAAACCGCTGGCACACAAAATACGTTAATACAGTGATAAAGTCAGGAGGCGTGTAATTGGAAAATGAGTGGCAAGACATCTCATGGACACGGTACAGTGTACAATATATGACTTTAATATAGTTTTCTATCTCAATAAATATCTAACCCTAATATTACCATTGATTTATCTACCAATTTTAGGACGAGTGGTTTGTATTTGCTGCTTAAAAAGAAAAAGGCAAATGCGTAATATCATATTTGTGATAATTCAATTATTAATTATTTTAGGACGAGCATAGATTTTAGTTATTGCTTATAAATATAAAAATATCATATCGTATTTTTGACATTTTTTTTTCATTTTCTGTACGTCCTAATATTTAGTTATTGTCTATACACAGAGGGATACATATGGTCACTGGATGAGATTCATGTACACAAAAATATTAAATAAGATATCAGTATATGGGGATCGGGAGGAACAGATGTTTAGTGACGTGTAAAAAGTAGTAATACAGTAGTCTCCTTCTGGTAAATACGTTCAGGTCTGTCATGTGTGTATTACTGGAGAACCAGATTCATTATATACTTGCATTCGGTGATATTCCCTTTGTACAGAACAACCAAAGGGAGATCAGGACCTTTGCGGCATGATTTATGTATATGTATATGTATATGTATATATATATATATATATATGTATATGTATATGTATATGTATATGTATATATATATATATATATATATATATATATATGTACACATATATTGCAAACTACCGTAATACCGTATGCTATACGGCAAACCACCGTATGTCATTTACGGTTCGTAACAATTTCGCTAACTAGGCGAGGATACAGTAACGTTGACATGTTGTTCAATTTGACCAATCAGTGTCCAGGATATGTGTATTGTCTGTCACGCCCGAAACAGGCGTGATTCGTGATTGAAATCTTGGTTCTGGTGGTTATAGTAATCATTAACCTAGATTATTGTTATAAACATTACAACATATATCCTAGCTTTGGTCTATGTTAAAAGAGCAAACGCCGAACTTGCGTCTTTTTGACCGAAATAACGTCAAAAGAGGTGCAGTAACAAAGACCCCTTCATCGAATATGAACAACTAACTGTGGCCTTCACCACGTTCTACAATGACACGTGTTTGTATACAAATACAGTTGTTCTAGTTAGTTCAGTAATTGCGCAAGAACCGTTACTGAACTACCGTCAATCCATTGTATATAGGGAAGGACGCCATCTTTTTGTTGGTAATGCAGTAAAAGGTGATAACTGTACATATCTGTTTATTCTCGAAGGTTCTGTGTGAGATTTGAATCCGTAAACAAAAATGATGATAGACAATGATCTTACTCTAAATTCTGATTTATATTTAATTGTTTTGTGTTCAGTTTATATTTGTCAATTACATTATGTTTGAAGTCACATAGTGTAGTGTGACTTCTGCCTTATATAATTTATAAATTATATTGAGGAATCGATTTTGTGTGGTCAGTTAAACGGTCCATGCTTTGCATTAATGTTGTTTAAATACTATTCCAAATGATTCGAAAAATATTGAAATCTTCTAATATCAATGTGGTCCTTTATTAACATAGTTCAGTTTTATTAAATATAACTGATAAGTGTTTAATTATATCATCAATTAAATTAAGACATACACGATACAATCAGCAAAACAATTTTGTAACGAATTCTAAGAACCAAAGTTGGTTGTAAAAGAAAAACGGGTAACCATAAAGAGCAGAAGAAGTCTTTTAATTTGCAGAAATATCCAAAACTTTATTTGAACCACGTTCTTAAGAGTGGTATCTTTTCAAAGCAAATGATAAAATGAGTTTATAAATGTAATACATACTATGATTGTTGTGCCAAATTTATATCATATTTTGATATCACGAAATTGCCAGTTCGAGAAACACCTCAAAATATGTTGTATCCATTGTATACATAGTGTGACCCGGGCTTTCATTGGTGTGCGTAACTGACACTTGTAAAACGATATAAAGACAGGGGCGTACGAAACGTCTACATAATGTATGCACATGTTTTGAATACACGATCGATAAGCCTTAGTACTTGTTTTCTTTAAAGATTTGAGCGAAGGAACGTAATTCATGGTATTTCAGAATTTACAACTTAACATATTTTTTATTTGATTTGTCAATGGTACGCACCCAATCCTCTGCAAACATTTTTCAATGTTCGGTAAACACACATTTTTTGATATCAAGAAGAAGGAAACCTCGATTCATTACAGTGATTCCATCATAGCATGTTTTAACACGATTACCTCATAGAAGTTTTCAGACAATTATTTATAGATTCTGCGGAATTTATTTTTGCCTATCTTTCTTGTATTAGGGGAATGTGTTTTTTACATGTGGAGGTATAAGTTCTATGGTGTAGAATAAATCGGTGTTTCCATTGGCACGGTATTCTATAGACGAAAATTGCATTAAGCTGGACGTCGTATAATACATTAAGAAACTGAGCCAACCGCGGAGGCTTCATGTGTTGTAAAGGAACAACGGATCCTGTCGTCCGATCTTGCCTTATTAAAACGGCAAATCCGAGATTGCAATGCCTTTGTAAATTAAATAGGTTTAATATACTAGCCGCACACTTTACATATATTTCATAAGCAGGTGATATGCAGTGCGTTGTTGTATTGCGTTGTCTGATGGTCGGGAATGCATGTTGTGAAGATTGTAAATGCCTACATTATACTACGTCATTACACAAACTAGTCGTGTTTTAGACGAGAATCAGCCGACGGTGGCCTCATATACCAACATCTCCCAATGCTAAGCTTAATTATGTTCACAGCGAGAATACTCTCCCCACATATATGGATCTGAACATGGCAAAATTCCCTCGCAGTGGACTCTTAGTACTACTATATGCTGCTACAAACCAACATAATACTGGGACTTTTGGCTAAGATCATGTGTAGCATCTGTTCCCTTTCGAGGGGAATGGTGATGCACACCCGACGATGATCACACATTCACAGTCTCGATGCAAGGGGTCTGGAGTTGAGAGCGGATCAGTCGTTCGGTAGTTTGGTTTTCGTGCCCAGGTTCTTTTCTGGGTAGCTTTTCTTTAAAAGTACATCATCCTTCTTCCATACCGCAGTACATTGAAAATGTTCACAATCGTTTACTTTCTTAAATGATTGGTTTTATATGTATCTTAACTTTTTGGTATTTTAGTCGTCATTTATATGTTTCATATTGTTATATTTCTTTAAGTTTGTTCACGCATACTAATTCCGTTTTGTTATTTAGTGTGAGCATATATACCTACTTAGGAATACGGTAAAATTGAAATCAAATTATTTCAACGTATATTGTGTTCGGTCTGATTTCTGCTTTCGTTCAATTTGAAAAAAAAAAACAGAATACAAATATGCATTGTGGTTTCGATGATGTAACATGAGCAGTTTTCTCCATGAATCTGGCATAATGTTTCGTGAGGGTGAACATGTTTACAAGGGTTTCACGATTTGACCTCTGATGACCCCAAATGACAATTTCCCTCCACCAAAAACAATAGGCTTATTTTGAACAATGTGGTCCTCCTTCACACTAAATATGAGGTCTGTCCATGATTCCCTTCTTGAGATATCGTGCTTACAAGGTTTTCACAATTTGACCCCTGGTGACCCCAAATGACCTTCGACCTCCGCCCAAAACAATAGACTTGTTGTACTCAATGTGGTACTTCTACACACTAACTATGATGTTGGTTTAACCTTCCTTTCTAGAGGTATCGTGTTTACAAGGTTTTCCCAATTTTCCCCCTGGTGACCCCAAATGACATTTGACCTCCATCAAAAACTATAGACTTCTTGTACTCAATGTGGTACTTTTATACATCACATATGAAATTGGTCTGACATTCCCTTCTCGAGATATAGTGTTTACAAGGTTTTCATAATTTGACCCCTAGTGACCCCCAATGGACCTTTGACCTCCACCAAAAACAATAGGCTTCTTTTGAATAATGTGGTCCTCCTTCACACTAAATATGAGGTCTGTCCATGATTCCTTTCTTGAGATATCGTGCTTACAAGGTTTTCACAATTTGACTCTTGGTGACCCCAAACAACCTTTGACCTCCACCAAAAACAATAGGCTTCTTGAACTCAATAAGGTTATTCTGCATACTAAATATGAAATTTGTTTGACTTTCCTTTCTTGAGATATCGTGTTTACAAGCTGGGCGTCACAAACGCACTCGCACACAAAGATACACACACATACGCCATCATGAATGCATAGGTTACGATTATCATCGAAACCGAAGTTATCGAAGTTAACACGCGTTCAGCATGCAGTTAACTGATTACCACTACGCGCCTGTCTATTGATAGTAGAATTAATTATTTTAAAACTACTCAATTACACTGACATTGCTATTACAAGTTCATGTATGTAGTAAAAATAACTGAAACCTATTTCTCATTGCTTCTATATGGGGAGTCAATTAGATATTGTAATCGGTTGGTCATCGGAAGCTATTAGGGATAGTCTCAGTTACCATAGGAATGGTTGTCATGGTAAACTTTGAAGAAAAACGGATGTATTTCACTTTTGGGCGGGAAAAAAAGTGAAAGTTAGCATAACAAAGTTATATATGAACTAATAAAAATACATTTTCTATTCTCTCCTCCATTATCTTTTCTGTTGGATACAATTTTGCTCTTATTTTCTGTTATTTATTGACAGATATACTACACTAAAACAGTCATTTTAATAGAAACAATGAAATCGAAAACCATTGATAAATTGAAGGGGTTCAATACTGGGTGTGCTCCTCTACCAGACGTGACACTGTGACAAAGCGACAGTCATCGTATCAGTTTCCGTCCGTCGATGTGACAGTCGTTAGATTTTTTTTCGGGGAAGTTATAGTCGGTATATAAATGATGGATCGTAAGAGCGATCACGGGTGTCTCTATACGGTGCGGTAGTAAAACAAATTTGTCATCTCGCCAGTTTGATAGTTGTCGAGAAAACCTATGCTTTTGTCATCATGACGTTTTTCGAGAAAAAAACGGAACATTCCAAAGTGTCAGGTCGAGAATCCATCCAGGCTGCTAAGTAGAATGATGGTCGCCCGTTTTGACGGGATGTAATTGGTACTTTTTGTGTACATCTACAATGACGTACGATTACGAAAATAATTACAAATCTTACCATCTTTGATTGGAAATTATAGGCCCAAACATATAATTTTTTGCAATATCAGATCATCACAAGCAGTGTGTGTGTATAGGAAACTTGATACTGACAGGCTGACTGCTTGTTTGCTGCTTGACACTTCCGATGTATCCACATTGTGTTTGGAAACTTTGTTTTATCTTGTTATTTGTTATTTTATTACAAAATTTGGACAAAATAAGGTTTTCTTTAATATTGTAATAATACTTCGAAATTTCGACTGATTATAAGAGTAAAATGTAATGACTGAATGTATATTTGTTCATATTAAGTTTCATCATCCATGACACTTGAGCTATATGATTGGGTTATGGAAAGTTCGGGACCCTGTGTTGGGAAAAACAAAGGATTTTGTCTGCAAAAGTACCTACCCATACAGTCACGCTCCAGGTTACTTGGCAAATTTGATATAAAAAGATTTTCAACAAGTTGAAATATAGATATCATATTATTGGATGATGTAGGAAGTTGGGACGAAAGATTCGAAATGTTCTTAAATAGAAGCGTAAAAGAAACAAAAAAATATTCAAAATGAAAAGCAGGTACCCATAATGTAGGTACCTGTAATCGAACGTGTGAAACTGCAGTGAAATGATTGATAGAAATAGTTCTAACGTCCAAAACGAATGTGCGGAATAATATGAGGCTGCATTTGCGGCAAGCTTCAAATCGGTTTACGAACTTACATGGCTAGCACGTTTTCTTGTTCTCTCCTAATTGACATAAGCGGTCTCT
>JAIPMN010037389.1:0-41648 GCA_020650975.1 Apostichopus californicus
TAACACTTGTCAAACTGTGTCAAATTCCAACTGATAAAATGCTAACCAATTGTTTAGCCAATTAATTTATTTAAAGATGCAGGATGCAGAAATGACATCGTTAGACATTATAGATCAAAGTGTTCATTAGAACCCGTACTTGTATGTTATCATAAAAGAGAAGTGAAGGAAACCGCAGATTTACGAGTTTGGTTAACCGTGTATCCGTATCCCCCAAGGATTAAAACGTCGGTTCTCTGTCCCCTTGCGTATAAATAGAGCCAATATCAATAAATCATACACCACGGGTAAACGAAACCAGTTAGAAACTGCTTAGGACACCATTTATTGTGGAGTTAACGATTACAACGACAGTTAATTTCCTCCTCATTATCGCCCCGACCCCCGACCCAACCCCCCCCCCCCGCCCTCTCAATAAAAATAACAGGAGCAAAACAAAAATTGTGTTTTGGAACATTGTGCTATATCAAGATTATTGAAATATAATACACGCATTTGCCTCTATTTAACAAATTGAATGTTTAATAGCCTATTTGGTTTTCGGTTGTCATAACCATAGAAAGCAACGTATGATACGTATAGCATTAATCTCACTCTATTAACTGTAATGAAAGGATCCACTGTCTAATTAAAATATTGTAGCTCGAATACTACGAATAAATGTAACTGGCTATAGTAACCAGACAAAACTTATGTGAAATGATTGAATAATGATACCAGGGAGTTGTTCCATAACAACTCCCTGATGATACTATACTCTCTATGAATGTCAAAATATGAAATTGATTGTAAGGATACTATACTGTCTATGAATATGTTGTACACATACGTATTGATACGTTACTCATTGTAATACTCACTCTAGCTCTTTCAACATATGTGACTGTTGTACAAACATCAATATGTCAACAACCTCTGTCTCTGTCATTTCTCTTCCTTCATTAAAGGTATTCATCACTACCTTCTTTACTGATACAGGACAGGATATACGTAGCCCTGAATGTAGGATGACGTCACCAGCATCAATCTCACTGAAGGACGCACACAGCTGCAGACAGGAGATAGGAATCTGAAGGGAGGGAAGAAAATTAACGGAATTATTACAGAAATGATTCCAGGATATTCGATTAAGTTTTATACACTGATCGATAACCACTCCAAAAGTCGTCAATTTCTATGTCAGTACTGTAATATATCTTTCTCGAAATTTAATTTGTCTAAATGTCATTCAGGAGTAATAATCGTAGTTTAAAATAGGCCTTAAGCATTGTACATATTTACAAGGATTGTCGAGGGAAGGGGGTGGAAGGGCGGGGGGGGGGTAGGTGATCAATAATGACAAGGTGGGTGTATATTGCCTGTTACCCACAAAAGTGGAAAAAAGAAATAAAATCTTGTGTATGGAAGGTTGCGCCATATTGTCGTTTTGTGATATGAGTAATAGCGACAACGTTGTTGCTTTTCTTCTTTGAACTGTGGCACCTCACCTTTAATTATGTGACATCAGTAGTCACACAGACTCACTGTATGACGCTATACGCCATACACTTAATCACATATTTTTACGTCATTTCACGGAAGGGATTTTCTGTTCAGCTCAATTATCATCATCATCATCATCATCATCATCATCTGCAACTATTACTAACATTTACACTGATTTGATCTCCACAGATTTGTTGTCTTGGAACTGGTTCTTATTTCAAGAAAGAAATAGCGTTGGATCAATGAGTCATCCGTTCCCATCCTTCCTCAAATATATTCTCATTGTAAAATAGAAGGTAAACGAAGGGATCTTTGTTTAGCTCATTTTAACATTGTTTGATTCGTATCGACTTAATTTAATAAGCTGTATATGTTCTCTATTGTCTTCTACGAATACATGGTTAATATGGTTTACATATGTCTATCAGTCTGGTGTCCTCAAATGACATTTGACCTCTTTGAGGTAATATCAAAGTACGTAAGTTTAGAGAGTATGAAAATCACATACCCACCCTCAAATCGCATTATTACTTATAGATGCTCTTGTGTGGAACTATATTACGTGTTATTCTGTGTAACCGTCTTTTGTGATCCTTTTTTATATATTTGGAAAGTTAGTGCTTATATACTCCTTTATTGTATAATGGAAGAACCTTCATGGGTACATGGAATGAGAGATGGTTTAATTGAGCATACTTGAATACTCATACAGAGCTTTAATATCGTATCTTTAACGTACTTCATCCTTTGCTGATACGGAAGCTCCCAGAGATTCGGCTAAGGACTACATAATTATTCCATCATGTACATTTGTTGTCATCGCGTTTACAAGGCAAGGTGCCACATAAATTCAGACGTGTATGGCAAGCAGTGTGGAACAAACACCGCATAATATAACCGCGTATTACTTTGAATATATAAGCGTATCAATTCGATATATATACGCGTGTATATTATAAGCCAATCATAAGGCTTAAATATATCCGCGTATTATTTGGAATATAAACACGTGTTAATTTTAATACATATACGTAATAATTAATCATGTCTTTGTCTAGATCATATACGTTTGGCCTGGGTGTACGTCAATCAAGACTAACTTTGTAATCTCTCAGTTATAGCAATGACGAGGCTACAATGTGATAACTCTCGAAACCCGCTTGTGAAAGCTATTAGACATGCCAGTTATTGTCTGATTTAATACGCGTGTATATTCAAATTAATACGCGTATATATTCATAGTAATACGAAGATATTGTGAGGTGTTTATCCTAAATGGCTTGCCATAGAAGTGCGCTGCTACCCTTGCAAAGATTATCTTACGTCCAGACAGTAAATTAAATTAATTACTGCATACGATAAACACCGTATATGTTTGTAAAACAAGTTGAAATTTCCTTCAATGCGATTCTGTCATTCATAAGTATGGTTCTCTTTGAGTCTGCATACAGTTTAAGGAGTATCTGGCGATAGTTAATTTACCAATCATTTTCATTGTTTGAAAAAATATACTGCATGTTCAAACTAATTTACTTATTTAGCATATGTGTTCATCGTCCAGTTCTTAGGTGATTTCTGTAAGATAACTGTTATATATTAAGAGTTTAGTTACATGTGTAAATAAAAGAAGTTCGTGTGCAATATGTAGATCGTGTGCACACCACCCTATGAAAGGCCGTACATACTTTAAGGAAAGGCCGTGCATACCAATGTATTGTGTATAATGATCTAATGAAAATAAAGTATTCAGACACACTCTGGCTGTTGACCACTAAATACCGTCTCCTAGGTACTCTCTAACATGTCATTCTTGGAACCTCCCGGGTCTCTATACACATTTTCCAAGATATAAAAATAAATACCTTAATCGTTTAGTTAACGTGAAGGACCATTCTTCTAGTGGGGTTATTATATTTCAACCACGTCTATTCTCATCTCTGTCATATTCAGTCATAGTTATCATATATGCGTTATAACCGGCTTGTTAACATGACACTGTTCTGAGTATTACCTTTATCGCATTTATTTCAATGATAAGTTTCGTAATGTTTTTTAGTATTGTTATGTATCATTTATCTTGTTTATAGTTTTACCACACAAATACAAGTGAGTAATAAATACAGAAAGGTTACGCCTGTCTTTGTATCATTTATAGTTAGCTGGTTGTCTAGCGGCAGATATCCGACGCAAAGTGAGGGCAGCACAACAACTATTTGTTACATACTTGTAATACTAGTTCTATCTCATCATGCTTTGCATTCCAGAACCACGTGAGAAGCGCTGGCTGACTTAGTACCGTCATTGTGCTGATTGACTTTGAACCGTCAACATCATTGACTGGTTTAGTTAAGCCACAGTACTACGCTATTGTGTGTCTGCTGAACGTGGACGACTTTGTTCACAGCAGATAATAGCTCTTTTGTCTCTGAGTTGCTGGTTAGATAGCAGCTCTCTAATTTTCATTACGGTAATAGCCAACGTGTGTATAGTAGAACGATATAAGGATCTCTTATATTGCTCTGTACAAGTATGTTAATTGCAGAAAGCTAGTGTAAAGAGGACAGGCATAATTGCGACGAACCTCGAAACTCTGATCTTGGATTCTGGGGAGCTTGACTTCTCAGAAGAGTTACTTTGTGAGTATGAAAATGCAGACACTTTACAGCAAAAGGCTGATGAATCCCGACCAGCGGGAATAACACCTGAAATATCGGATTACATAAAGAAAATGGTATCCGAGGTAGTTCAACATAGGCCTCAAAACGAAGGTTATTTGGACCAGCCAGAAGCCAAACGGGCAAGGCTTGATACTATTGACGATGACATACTTGTAATACTAGTTTGTACATATAATTATTTACAAAATATTAATATATTATATACTAGGCCTTTTTCGTACCCTTTGTTTCGCACAAATCTCCAAAATTAAGCCTCCGTCTTTTGGAGAAATACAACTAGTGAGGAGTGAGGGAAGTTGGGGACTGTCGTTAGATATTATCTCAAGATGCATAACCGCCATAGGAATTTATAAATAGACTTGAAGCGAGAAATAAAAACAGCGACAAATAACAACTTTTTACATAGTGTAACCAGAGCATAACCTGGTTAATGTTATGTATAGTTATCATTTTCTTTTATTTTCCTACTTTTGTTTTTATCCATTTAATCATTTTCTTTCATTTTCTTATTTTTGTTTCTATTCATTTGACAATGAATAACCTTTACTTGGTAGTCTGGAGTTCCCTTAATTTTCACTTTTATTGCTAATTACTACATGGCAACAGTTAGTGGTCGGGTGGCCCTGTGCGACCTGTCTTTTTCTTAAGCTAAGTAATTGTTTTGTGTGGTCCCATTTTCTAGGAATATATGAATGGCTCCAAGAGTCTATCCCTTTTCAGAACTGTGGGTGAAATATACAGTTTTATAACTTTTTTGGGGGTTAGATAGGAATGTTTTGATGATAGATGATTATTCTAAATGTACCTAAGGACACCATAAGTTAAGTAATGTGGCTGGTAAAATATTTATTAAGTGTTAATTGACAGCTGGTTGGTCACTGGACCTCAGATACCAGGAAGTGGAGGACAAGCTGGTCTATAGTAAGAGGGGGAAAGTTGAGACAAAGGCTAAACTTGAATATTCAATAAACCAACCTTTGTGTTTAATTGGTTTAAGGTGGTCATGTGTGAGTTGCCTTGTACTATTATTATGGGATGTATTCTTATTATTATGGGATGTATTCTTATCATTAGGGGATGTATTCTTATTATTATGGGATGGAGTGAATAGGGTATCATGGTAGGGGGAAATTAAGAAAAGAGACTGACGCCGAGTTTGTAATAGTTAGAGGAGAAGAGGGGAAGGATTAAGTTTGAAATGGTTGGGCACGAGATCATAATTATTTTCTTAGGCTAACTTCACCAGTAATAGAGTTGAGGACCAGTATTAAATTAATTAGAAGTTAAGTGGACACTTGAAGCTATTTACCCATGGAGTTTTTATAGAAGTTTAGTGGATACCTGGAGCTTGTTCTACAAATGGATATTCTATTTTAGTAAACACCTGGAACTGTTTTACAAGGAAATTTCATATTTAATAAAAGTTTATCACCCGAAGCTGTACCAATGGAGGCAGAACTGCATTTCATCCTGTGCTTATATCTGGCAACCCTGTTATTTGTTTCGCTAATTTTCTGTTGTGATGGAACTATAAATCCCCATTTTAATTCTACGTCCTTGTTTGGATCCAGAAGTGAACCCCTGCGATGACCCAACCCGAGTGATGAACAGTCCCTCCTAGAGACGCCCCAAGCTGAGACGCCCAAGAGGTTATTTCCCCGAGTCGCGAGCTATCCAGAGAACCACCCAATCCAGAGACGTCCCAAACTAAGTGCACCGTCCTAGAAGTTCCCCAAGGAGACAATTTCGTTTTACAATTGTATTCGGTCGACCCGCGCCGCGATTTTGTTATTATTTCGTTGGGACTGATAAGTATTATTTTTCCATTAAGTTCAGTGGAGTCGTTATTGGAAGTAAGGGTTCCGAGATATGTAAGTTACACCCATTTATATAATTTCACATTAAGTTTAAGTAACCCCATTGATATTAATACAACGTCCATGTGCATAGTAAACACACCACTTAACCTTTATGTGTTTGTTTTTGTGTGAGCATTCCGCCTTCTTAAGTTGTCCCCACGATCTCAGAGTAAACCGGCCCTACCCTCATTTGAAGGTGCTACTTGTAATCTTCCCAAACTTAAAAATATATTTACGCCTGGTCACTGCGTTTTTGACCGGCTACAATAGCAACAACATAAATAATGCAGAGGATAAAGTTCTATAGATGATAATCTCTTGCCACTGTATTCTCCATATTAATATTATTTTCACTATTTCTGTTTAACTAGTAACTCCGCTGCTCCCTTGTAGATGATTTAAACGCTGGAAGTCTCCATTTGACCCAGCTGTAATGGTGAAGCTTATGAAGTTATCTGATAGGATTGGTTGTAGCCTATCATTTCGAATTGAAACTAAAGTTGAATAAATTATCACAGGCAAGTAACATTCTAAATCTCGGCATTGTGTTAAACGTTGGTCACTTCTAAATGATTTACGGTAGAATTGTGGTTACCTAACAGTAGGTTATTTAGTACTTTCCCATGTTCTTGTATTTTCCAGATAATTGTTTGATCTTCATTTCATGAGGCTCGCGCTTGTACGGATTGAAGTAACTACAGCTAAGAAGCGTATAATTAAATCAGGATGACGCTTGTGCTGAATAAGAACAATACTTTGTGATTGGTTGAGAACGCACATCAGCCAAAGCTAACTGTACATAAAAGAGGTAATTACTTTGGACAAGCTAACTGTTGGCTGCGTTAGACGACATTACGTCGTTAGGGACCTTAATATTTTCAGGCGACATAAGTTAGGCGCATGTATGTTGACACTGCATTCTTACATTCAATGTGCTTTGATTTGCTGAAAAAAGGCAAAAAAAAGGTAAAAAAAGGGCAAAAAGGCAAAACGGGCCTTTTTTGATACACCACACGGTATGCTACAGTGATGATTCGTCATCTAGTCAAATCACATGGTATGGTGATATTAGCAATCCAGTCATTTTGTTTGAAGGGTAAAGCTATTCGTTTGTACTAATTTATACTCGTATAATTAGTAGAACGCTTGTGTCATTCTGACTTTCCTTTATATTTGGTTGAATTGAAGCGGCAGCACACTACAGAGAAAATCAACAGAAAAGAGGTATTATTTGGAAGAAACATATATCAGTAATTTTTAGTACGGAGCTCCGGAAGAGACGCGAGCAAAATGGCAGCACCTAAATATGACACTCTTAACATATCGTACTTCTATCTTAGTATTGTTTACTAACATGTTTGGTTACCTAACCAAACACGGCGTTTCAGGGGAAAACGTTAATTTAATTTTGAAGCACTGGATTCTGAAAGAGCCGAATGAAGGAAAGTTAGGCTACATATTAAACGACCCTATTATTCCAAATGTCAAATTTTTAACTGGTTGTGACGAATTGAAACCGAACTGCATTTGTGTAACAGTTGTATCGATGGGTACCCTTGAAAACCATTGTGCAACAAGAAATAATATCACGTTAAGTATCATTTGAGGCAGAAGAGGTTTCAATCAAGGTGTCTCGGGATAACCAAGTGTTTTCGAGGTAATTTCATCGAAAGACAATTATGCAGAGGTTACTTCAGGGGCTCCGTACTTAAGGCTCTGTGAGGATTCCCCAATTCTGCTTGACATTGTGGCTTTGAGGTTCAAACGTTTTTGTGTACTATACAAAACCCACAGAAAGTAAATATGCGTAAGCACTGGCCCTTTCCTAGACTAAATCAATCTCTGCCTGTACAAACTGGTCCCCTTTACAGCCTTTATTGGTCTCCCATTATGTCTATTTTAATGACAGTATGTTATCATCAAAGAACACATCGTTTATACGTCCCACGTATGATGTATATATACACACCTAATTACGACGTCGACATCCCCTCTATCTCTTTGAGAGTTTTTCCCCTGTTTTTTAGCTTAACACGGTATTTGTACTTACACATATAACATACTGGAACAAACGTGCAACGGGCCGTTGCTGTGTTAGCATATTACTTTAGGGCGGTATGTAAGGAGTATAAAAATACATGAAATTTGCGTTTATACTCAAATAAGAGAAACGCCATATTGAAAGTTGTAAATATGTTATGAAGCATATTGTGGATAAATTCCTACTTGTATGATTTAGATGTAAACCTTAATCATTTAGGTGTCATCCAATGAGTCCCATAGTTTGATAAAAGTATTTCTGTTGACATGAATGCTGTTGTTATACATAACATATTTTATATTTTCTAACTGCACAGTGAGCGCTCTGAGTGTCCGATGCTACTATACGTGCGTGTTTAACCAATGTATTAACTGTAGTTGGTAGTCTGTCTAAATGTTGCTTTACACATATTATAAACAGGTCACGTGTAACCACAGATTCCATTTCAAGGAATTACGAAGGCAAAGATCAAAGACAATTCATATTATTCAGTAACCTCAAAACTCTCCAATATTCGAATTTAAAGTTAACCGCTTCCTGTTTGACTGAATACGCTCGCTTAAAAAATTGGCAAAGTACACAGATTACGTAATACGCTTGGAGTTACATATTGAGGACGTCAGAGAGGAACAAGTCTCGTAATAAAGTCATTTTCCGTGGGGTAGCCTTCCCGTAGAAAATAGTCGACTGTTGTAACTAGGGCTAGAAATTTAAAGGCATTGCAACTTCCTATAAGCACAACGCAGTTTGAAATATTAACGCTGCACCTGAAGGTCATAGTGACGAAAGCATCAAGTGTTCTCTCTTCTTAAAATGTTCGAGACAAAGAAGGTCTAGGGTACGCTAAACAAGCACACTGAAGCTAGGTCTAGTGTATGTTAAGTAACAGTAAGAATGCTGACTGTAACGTTAAGCATACAGCATGCCTTGCCGGACTTGGGCTTACTTAATATACAATTCAAATGGAATGTTCCTTGTATGACCACGGATGTCGTTCCTCATCACTAAGGTAGCTCTAAGTTACGCTTTATTTGGCAATAGTTTTCCAAGTCTGCATTGACTGTTAAACAGCCTTCTGGAATGAAAGAAGCTTCGTAAAAGTATCCACTTCGTGGCAACATACACACTCCACCTGCGTAGGCATTATCGCACAGTTGCCACATGGTCCTGTTCCCTGTGTACTCTTACGTTTTCCTTTCCTGTAATGTATATGTTGTTAATATCATCAGGCTGCGACCCTGACATTGAACTTTCTTTGATTTCTTTCGTTTTGGCTGAGAACTTGTAATGACATTGATGTTTTCTGATTGTGATTAGTATAGCGTTTGTACGGAGAAAGCGCTACTGCTAGATTGAGTTGTTCCTCTCTGACGTCATCAATATGAAATGCTATGCATATAACATAATCAATGGGGCTTGCTGTGTATTGTGCAAGGTGAGGCCCAGGAAGCGGTTAACTTAAAAATCGAATACTAGAGAGTTTTGGGGTTACTGAATATTACATATTGTCATTGATCCCTGTCTTCGATATTCATTTAAAGTGTAGAAAGTTTGAATTTGCTAACAGATAATTGTGTTTGATTTGATTTTGGTAGAGGTCAAAGGTCAGCTGAGATCAACAGAGGTCAAACACTGTTTTGATGGAAGGAAAACCAAGAGGATTGTAAGTGCCTGTTTGAAATACACAGTTTCAGTCTGGTATGGTCATTAATGTGTTGCTTGTCTGTAGTCCATAGTGTAAATTAATAGTTTAATACATATCATGTAGTTAATTAAGTTCACATGGTTATACCTCAACATACATTGCATGGTCAACTTTCTATGGTTGGTTGAGAGACTTTAAGGTCAGGTTAAAAGCATATCCAAACTTACAATACAACATAATACCCACATATGGTAGAACTAAAACAAGGTTGGAAACTTGATCACCACATATATCCAATGTTTGCAGTGGCATGTACAAGATGACCCCCCCCCCCCCCGCGCCCACTCCTATTGCTTAGTCAGGGTCATGTACTGTAGCTTATATACCCCATCAGCATTCAATAAAATAATTGTGGCAAGGTATCACAATGCACAGTTGCGTTCATGTTATTCTATTACTTTCTTAACATAGTTAGAATTGAATGTGTGATCTGGGGTCAGAAAACTTCACCATAGCTTTTTTTTTTCAATTTCTCAGCAACCAGTGGAACCTTTACAAAACCACAGTTTCCATAATGCTTGTTTTAACAATATATTTGTTTTGCACAAACTTTAATAAAGTTAATTTTGTTCTTTAAAATTCCTTTTGACCAAGTTTATATATGTGATCATTACAACTGCAATGTAAAAATTGTGCGATTGATTATACAGATACATGGGCCAATTTTCATCAAATATGTCAACCAAGTTTCATGTTTTTTTTCCAAATGTGCCTTGAATTTGAAAAACTCTAACTGAAATTGAAAAAGAAAAACATTTTTTTAAATGGAAAGATAAGTCTTTCTTTTGCCAAGTGTTGCTCATGTGTTGTGATACAGAAAAGTACATCTGTTCATGTTCCACTATCCTTAACTGGTAGATAAATCTTATTATCTGCAGGTTATGGTTGTTCTTGAGAATATATTCTGTAAAGGCATCATATCTGTTTTTGTTTTTGGTTACTGATTTGGCTAGTGATAGCAGGGAAAAATGCGAACGAGTGAGAGTACATGCTAATGTGTAAATTTACTGATTAACTTCACTACCGTCTAACATGTAAATGTACTAGCCAATACATAATTTGACTACCTTAGAAGCCTGTATCTTTACTAGCCATGATGAATTAAATCATGGTACTACCCTTACTTATTTTAGTGAGCATTCCAGTTTCTGTTGTATTGATAGCTGGATTTCCATTTTGTGCAAACATGTAAGCTTTTTGAACTACTAAGCCAATAATTTGTTATTCAATAGATGAGGGTCATAATAAATCCTTTATTGGTAATGACAAAAACAATACACTCAAAAAAATAGAAATACACGGCCCACTGTCGAAAAACAATAATCAAGTATAACCTTTGCCTCTGTCGAAATCTTCAAAAAGTTCAAATATGTTGTTGCTACACTTGCTACTGTCCTGAGATCGGTGTAGACTGTTTTAAGTCGCGTGAGATAAGTGCTACTACCCTAGATAGAAAGAGTTACTACTCCAACAAGTGACAATAAAGCGAATACTCAAGGCTATGAGAAACGAATTAATATTGACAAACCATTAATTCCTTCGTAAAAATATGAAATGAAAGCCGTAGTCGATTATTATCAACTAAAACATGTGGCACCGATTGTTAACTCACATATAAACATAATTACGTGGTTTCTTGGAGGGTGGAATGAAATACCAAAACATTTAATGAACCGACTTGTTTGATTAATAACCTAAAATATGTTTGTGATTGATTTCCTGGGCAAAGTATAGCGAACGTCCGCAGCATAGTATTATTACAGTTCACTTGTAATATGAGGCTAAACCAAGTGTTGATACATACACATACATATAACCCAATATTATTTGTATGCTATAATATTACAATTGAAGGTATCAATGTTCGGCATTCTATACATAAATCGAGGGCATAAATCGAAGGCATTAATTGAAGGCGTAGTCAATGAATGAACTGTTAAACAGTTTTAAACTGTATAATACCGACAGGCAATACTCTGAGACTCGGAACGCTGAGACGTAAATTAACAACATTTTGTGGAAAACGGTGTTTTTATCAAGTACATTTAAACCGAAAATTAAGGTCGTTAGAATTATAATATTTCAATATGTCGAATAATCTACAGTGTTAATTAGACACATTGTGTGCATACTTATGCACCGAAATCACATTACTTACACATTTTATGTAACACCTATAATACGAATTACATATTGAGCAGTTTCTCATAGTTTGTCTTTTGGAAAGGGAACAGCAATATAGTTTACATTCACATTAAGGTTAAATAATGGATATAAACTCATTATTCTCTCCGTTAAAGACAGTTTTTCATAAAGAACGGTTAGCAATTTTAACCTATATCCCACTGTTATACTATGACAATTGGTTAATCTTTATTTAAGGTGTTATGGTATTGTTACATCCAAAACAACCTGTTCTTTACAGAAATTGCTTAGAATGTACATTGACAATGAAATACGCGCTATATGACGTTTTCCTGTTATTTTAACAATAAAGCCTAGTTGTTATGTTGTACAAACGGCGTGCTACGGTTACTGACTTACGTCATGGTAAGATGCGTTCTCCAGAAGCTTTATAGTACATCTCTGTAGTAACTCACTGTCATGGCGGAAGATATTCACGCTTTCTGTGCATACACGCTTGACTGTATCTACATCATCAACCTGATGGTATAAAATAAATATAATGTAAGCTGAATTAAATTTAAATTTTATTATACTAAATAGTATTAGATGTACTTCATATGTCTGACTCTAGAAACTTACTCCGAATGTCTCCGAAAATAACAAATATCTCCCCAAAATATCTCTCAGAGAAGATTTGCCGAGTAAAGGTTAACATAGACAAAATATTCAATCGTTTAATTAAACGTTGTGCTTATGAGCCATTTTGTTTATATATTTATTACACATTCCATATATTATGGCAAAAACGAAAGTTGCATTATTTCCTATCACCTGCCTTCTTGAAATAATTAATGTATTGAAAAACTAACTTCTTGTGGTTTGCCAAACTTTTTGGTATATTAAAAAAAAAAAAAACTTTACAGAAGATGAGATAATGACAAATTATTTATGATTCCGTGCTTTAAGTTGTTGTAATCAGTTAAGCAAAAATGAACTTCATTTTAAATGTTAGAATATTTAACCGATTTAACAAATTGCATTGTTCAATTAGGGAAACGATGTCCAACTCTACATAAACCAAGTTTACAAACTTTAAAAACTATTAATACCTATTTTAAACCACAGTTGAATTACGTGTCCCTACCGACGTGTTTTTCACCGTGCTCCCTGTAATTATGTTATTTCTGAAATATGTGATACACTTTGTGACAGTTGTTGTTACTTTGTAATGTGATGTCCATTTCTGTTTATACCGTAGTGGTTGAATGTTTATTATACTACGACAAGTTTAAGAATGTCAACTTTTCGAAAATTATTTTTTCGTTCATTATATTATCTACACTGCTTTCTTTAAAGCAGCTCGTCAGATTCTAAATTAGTAAATTTCGGTATCCACATCACACCTGTAAACACCAAATTTGTAAAGAATTGCAATATTTTCCAACAGCTAGACGGATGGGATAGAGGTTGGGTGTTTTTCAGGTTTTGTTCTGTAAGTTTATTTCAACGACCGCAATTAACTTCAGTTTAATCTGTTTAATTTGTTTGGTTGTCAAAGTTTACAAATCTGCTGGTATTCTTAAGATAAGACTACAATTTATCAAACGAAGATGCCCTTCCAGGTTTTTTTTTACCAAACGAATTTTCAATCAGTTATAAAATGTATTCTACCAGGAAATGCTGGCAAAATGAAAAGTCGTCATTGCTTTCGCTCGCGTGTATTTTTTAATCATATATTTCTCTAATCATTTTGAAAATAAAACAAATACTATTCAATGTTATTTTCAGAACTGTTTTATATCGACCATAGAAGAAGGCAAATCGAAAACGGTCTTTACACTGTATTTAAGACATGAAACATGCAAGTTCATTAGCAGTCTCCGTACATATATACATATTGTAGCGAGATTGTTGTTGGAAGGGAATGGTTTTATGTTGTGTTTCTCAAACATCATTATGTATTGGTTATGTACCATGACCAATATATGTTTTATGGGATAATTTCTGTAGGAATCTGAGCATGATATACTCGTAATTTTATTGCCAATACTTACATCTTGTACTTATGATCATGGTTTTGCTGTGATAACAATATTCAACACAAGGGGTATTGAGTGTGGGGCCAAACTACTATTTATATGGAATCTTTTTTCGTTCCTCTTTGTACGAACAAAATGTGCTTGTAGTGACAATTGGTTGACAAAGTAGATACAACAAGAAACCACAATAACAGAAAAACTATATATATACAAAATATACCTCCCAAAGACCGGATTGAAGATTCAAACTGTAGCCGTAGTTACTCCAGGACACTAAGATGACAGAAATGTAAACTCATGTAAGAGATTTAACAATAATACGAAAATATTCATCTACAGAAAACAATGTTAAAACAATAGAAGTAAGAAAGGAATAGATGTGTTTGTGGAACTGACATGAAATTCATTCTTCCTTATATGTATATACACACACACACTCACGCACGCACGCACACGCATGTATATATGAAGAGGAACACCGGATGCATGTGTATGACAGATACATATTAAGTATATAAATATCAAACACACCAGAAAAATCCCACTTCACGACCGGTTCCGTACTCCTGGGACTCATCAGGAGATGGTAGGAATCGGACACCGGACTTTTGTGTCACAGACTGAAGTCCGTACCAATCGGCCACAGTGAATTTACTTGTATGAATGCGTAAAATCTGGCTTTGTATAAACTGTCAATGATGGTGTATCACCCAGGTGTTATGATAATTCACAGTGTACGCGTGGTGTTGCTTTTGAATCAGACAATGGACACATAATTGCTACTTTTACGAATGTGTAGCAACTTCCGTTACTATCATCTTAGTCACTATGAGACATTTTCTAATTTAAAGAAATACAATATGTTAAACTAACGACTGAACAAAAAATTACAGGATTTTTGGGTGACAAGGACGAATGTGAGAAGTCCTGATAAACTCAAATATTAAATAATCACTGACTAAATTTGGAGATATAGGCATACCTTTAATCTTTGTAAATTGCAGCCCTGCAGGAATTGACTCCGAAGAGAATGTAAGAGGCAACAGACAGCCATCGAACCTTTTAAGTAAAAATAAAGAATTGCAAGCAAAATTTTACAAATTAACACGGTAATCTAGCGGGAAAACTATCATAACAACACATCTTCGTCAAACATATTGAACATAACTTTTGGAAAGGACTGAAAATAAGAATAGTTTTACACTAAATATCGCTCGGTTGTTATGCACCGTCAAGGGCATACCATGAAATATGCCTAGGTGGTTCCTTAAAAATATACTTATATATAAGATAGCATCACGCAGTTCAATTAATTATGTATGTTTATGTGAAGGAATCCGTGCGTTCCATGGCAAATAGCCATGAGTCATTTCCGGCTCGAACAAAGGGTTCATGTGTGTTACGCAATATAGCCAGCTGGGAAATAGCTCAGTTAGCATGCCCACTATATATTTTACTACGAATCTGCAAGCACGAATAGTTTACCAAAAGTTTTTGTTTTAAGTAATTAAGGAGCATGTGATGCATTTGGACACTCACATTGTTGACGCTTGGAGGTAAATATATCTTTCATTTACCTGTTAAGTTCTTGTAGCACTGGAGTTATTCAGTGATCGTATATTTTATTTAATATTATCGACCATTTTCGTATCGGTAAAGCTTGGCTAGGGTCCGCTATCCTACTGTACAGGTTATGCCAGGAGAGGGGAGCCCTATTCTAACGTTATGTTGAGTAGACATACTGTGGGTTACATATACTTATATTTAACTTGTTTTATTGAAGATGTATCTTTATATATAATCTACAGGGTTACCTAAGGGTCGATTTCACATTAATATTTTAAAGGAATGTAATACTTAAGAGATAATTCTAAGAGCCAGTTACGTAAGAGGCTCACATACACGAGGTGGGGATTATGTTCTGGGAGAGCGCCCTCTGTTTCTACTAAGATGGCGGCGCCCATGTAACGTTACATTTATAATATTGTATATGTATACAGGTAAGGTTCTTAACGTGTAGTTACCTAACGTAACATAACAGCATAGGCTCATCATGTGCATCTTTATTTCTAAGTGGCTTTTCTATATTATCAGTATTCTCTTTATTTTACTTTTAACCATTAAGACTTAAGAGGTATGTTCTCTTATCACATTTAAGGTCATGACTACCCACTTAAAGGGATAGTACAGTTATAGCTTTAAAGTGATAGTGTGCCTAATAGTTAAGATATTTTCCTTCCCTTTGACCAAATTCAATGGTTCGTATTAATTTCGCCATGCACTATCTGAGTTAGTATTGTTTTACTAAAATGTTATAACTTAAAGCAGTATATATGTTTGGTAGTTAAGCCGTATACGGACAATATCCTTTTGTTTAGTATTAAGTTGTTGTTATTGACAGACGTGTCAGGGACGTAATAGTCGCAGCTGCTTGTACTTTGTATTATTATACGTTGAATTAATACCGCTGCTAGTTAAGTTGGAGATATCATAAAGATGTCAGTGCATGTACACCTTTTTGGCCTTGGTTTTAGGTGACGTTGATATTTTGCCTCTAGAGTGCGTATATACTGTATAGTCATATTTCCTATTTTTCACTTTTACTTCTTTCTTCTCTTTGCAGTGTGTCAGGGGGTTTCTTTTGATTCTTACCCACTGCCCTCTTGATTTTACCAATTATCTATCCAATTTCATGTTTGAATACATGTTGCCACCAGACCATTGGTGAAACACAATCAAACCTGTTATGTTGTTTATTCTGTCTACTACATCCTCACATTTATGTCTATCCTAAACTGAAGTAAGATGAATGAGCTAGAAGGTTTTCAAATGGAAGAACGGGCCAAATATCGCACACCTTACTAAATTACACATATTAAGCAAAACAAAACAATGTCCAATAGTAGCCATTATATTTCAAGTAAGAGATTTAACCAGCACTAAATAATTAACCTACAGTGAAGCATTGGAGTCGGTATTAGCTACCTTTTTATTGGGGGGAGGGGTAAAGTTATATTTAACACGTACATTTCTTTAAATATATATGAAATCTTCCAATTTATTTTGTGTAACTTGTCATGTACACTGCATTTTAAAGTATCGTGTGATAAATCGCTTTACTTCCTTCTGTTCTCTACAGTAGTACTGTCTTTCTCCTCATTTATGTTTACCAGTCTATCGTAAGTTCTCTTCACACTGTAAACAATGTGATTTTTTTCTGTAAACTCAACACGAATGGACATAAACGTTTCTCAACGTTCTTGATTAAAAATACTTCTTTAAGAAAGAAAATGAAATATATCTTTAGAAAATAAAATGTTGGACAACTGAATGTCCCCAAGACATTCGGAATCACAACCTTTCCATTCATGATGGTCATTTACCAAGGACACTTGTTGCTTTTCGCCTACATAGATGTACATATCAGTTCAAATACACAATGGCTAACCCCTACTTGATTTATCTCGTTAAGTTTTCAGCGAAAGAATCTAATTCATTATTCATTGCAGTTTCATAATTTTAGACCCAGATTCTTTTTCTATTACTTAAATGGTTTAAGGCCCTATTCCTCTGAAACACTTTTACTTTTCATTGCTTGGCGACCACAAACCTTTGCTATAGTATAGTGATGGCGATCGACCTTATATGAGAAAATAAAGAATCACGTCATTATCTTTACACAGTCCGTTGCAGATTTGTTGGCTGTATAATGGGTATTAGGGGAATATATTTCGGCAACAGGAGGCATTAACTACATAATGAATATTATATCGAGGCTTCCATTGGCGTCAGATTCGATGCCTTGTTACTATACAGTTAGAACACGTAAAATGTGACGTGATCCGTGGTACTACCAACGTAATGTGTTTAATAACCATTTCAGTTCATTGTGATAAGAAAATTCAGTAACATGTTTGGTCACTATGGATTAAACCTCTAGTGTTCCGGAAACATCAGTAACGCTTAAATTAACAACCATGAGAACCAACAAAGAAAGCATGGTATTTCCAATCGTTATGCCATTTAACACTTTATTCGGCATCAGAGGTAATTTTGCTGTTTGCTAAAATGCTTTTATTTCGCGCCCTTGACACAAACTATTATAATAATTGCTTTCACACCGCATACATTTAAACATATAATTCATATCACTCCTGCTGACAACAATGCGGAAACCTGATCTTATCTTCAAAATATGTTTCATATTCATATATAGAAACACTTGATGCATTAGATTAGCTCAAATTTTGTGGAAACAAATGAAATGCAACTGATTAGCCGACACAGTTGTTGTTATTTTTCGAAAAAATTCTAACATCTTCGTAAATGTTATACTATCTCACATAGTGTACAAAACCCACTCGTCTACTTCGTTCACCATCAGTTTCGTAACAGCAATGTTGTGTTAATAGACAGATGATAAAGATTTCGTTTCGTTTTCCATTCCGACACGTTTACCCTTAGAAGTGGCTCACAATTATTTGTATTAATGTAATTATTTTAAGAATATCTTACAATCTTGACAATTATTGGCAATTCATTGCCTAACGTTAAAACTCTACGTAAAATAGCAGTGTAGGTTAACGCTATTTGGTGTGCTGTTCATCTTCAATTTGCTGCTAGCGACAAGCCCAATATGGCTTCTATGTACAATTTATGTGATACACACCTGTTAACGAAATCGGTAAATGGCTGGAAGAAATATATGTGTAAAAACCCAAATATAATTAAAAACAAAACCAAAAGCACAAAGTATGTAATCAAATACCAATGACATCGTCATTACAATGCACATTTATCGTGACATTCCGTTTCGTATATAGAAAGGCTATTAACTATGTTACACACATACAGTTTTGCCTTCATTAACGGATCGGTTGTGTAAATGTTTGATTTCGGATACCATAAACATACCAACCAAAGTATATGTTACGTATAGCATAGTCACACTCTATTAACACCGGTAAATACTACATCTGTCTATTCCAGTCTATTCCAGTCTATTCCAGTCTATTCCAGTAATTGTACAAACGTACAACTGATATGATACACTAGCCCATATACCAATACTAAATGAAATCGAATAATTACCGAAATAAACTTGTAGATAATTTGTGTTGCCGTCATTAATCGTGAAGTTATCTGTGTGATTGTAAAGTTCGTATATTCTCAATGAATGTGTCGTACAGATACAGGTTGATACGTTACTCATTGTAATACTCACTCCAGCCCCTCCAACATATGTGACTGTTGTACAAACATCAATATGTCAACAAATTCTGTCTCTGTCATTTCTCTTCCTTCTTCCGTATCTATCAGTACCTTCTTTACTGATGCAAGACATGACAGATGTAGCCCTGACTCTAGGATGAAATTACCAGCATCAATCTTACTGAAGGACTTTTTCAGATGCAGACAGGTGATGGGTATCTGAAGGAAGAAAATAAATATACATGATAGTTGAATTATATTTTGCTCAATATTATATTGATTATGCATTTATATTAATATTATTCACTGCCCGATACTGACTGTTAAGGTCTGCTTGTCTACTTCAGTACTGATACGAACCATTATCACATCATCACGATGGTACGACATTTTCTAAATTGAGCCAATTCGAGAAGATACCAGAATTCGGGTGAATGAAAGTAACTTTGGAAACGTTACAGATCTAGCTCCCAAAGCACACGTTATGGTATATCGCAATAACGCATGGTAATATACAATTTGTATCAGAAACTTGACCGTCGTAACGATTTATATACAAACCAAACGCGGACTTCAATTAACCAAATTACTCAGGTTTTAAAAATGGTTATTCACATAAGGCTCCTGTTGATATTGCAAATTAGTATTCAACACGGTGCTAACGTTACCTATGGATTATATTCACAACTACTTCTGGGGATCATTCAGAATTTCTTGTAATAAGTTAACTCAATATACGTTTGGTGTTGATTATGGAGACAGTATCATGAAAAAACTTATTATTCTGTAGTGTCGGGTCGTTCAGTTTCACTGCAATAAGTTTCTTCAAGACATATTCTACAAAGATATTTAATACTTTTAGATTGGTTATGACGATTGTCAGCAAGGTAAAATATTGCAAACCGACATTGATATGAAAAACACAGCAATTTCTAAAGCAATCGATTGGAATATACAATTTTATTTGGACTGCCAATAATCATATCATTGCAAGCCGACCAGTTTTCCTATTATATCCAACTAATAAAGTTATATCCCAAAAACCGCTGATCCCCGTCACTCCCGCGGTTTTTCGGCTGTGAAAAAATGCGCCCATAAGCCAGTGGCGCCAATTTCCGTATTATATGCGAAGCTCTAGAGCGGCCGGTACGAAACTGACACGATAAAATTGTATATCCTAAATAATATGGAATAATTTAGTTATATAAGTATACATTTTTCTGGAGTATAAGTTAAGCATAAGTGTCATGTATATATAGATGTACATACGCATACGTAGATGTATCTCTTCATGGCCATTTTGTTTTCTGAGACCGGCTTCAATGACTAGCTGAGCAAGTGTTCTTTGCACAAAAAATCCAACCAAAGCAATAACACAAAAGCGACAAAAACAACAACAACAATAACACAAGCAACAAAAACAAGTCTGCATACCGAAACACATAGGAAGATATTTCCCATTGGGTGATTACACTGTTATCGGGTTTTAGTGCAAGGGTTGACATCCAGGGCACCCGATACACACAAACAACACATTTACTATACTGTAAATCTTTAAGTTTTGTACCACAGCAAAAACTTAATCATGCTATAAATCGGTAGCATGTGCTATTAGGACTACAGTAAGAAGTGAGGATATGTGTAATTATGTTGATATATACAAATGTTTATGCCAATTTAGCACTTGTATGCAAGCAAATATATCGCGAGTATAAATGATTTGAAGTATAGTCCTTTTTAGTCAATTCTAGTTCGTAGTGAACTTAAAAAAAGAGTAGTTTAACGGTAGATTACCTGCAGTCGGGACATCTGCGCTAAGACGTAATATAACAACAGTTTGTGAAAAACGGCTCTATGTTTAAACGAGTACATTCAAACCACGAATACAGGTCTTTGTAATTCTAATATGTCAATATATCTAGCAACTTACATGGTTAATTAGACACAATATGTGCATAATTTTCTAAATCACATAAACCAACACATTTATGTAACACCTTCACTGTGACACGCAAATCGAACAGTGTCCAAAGGTATGTCAATTGAAACAAACAAACAAAAAGCAGTAATGACGTGTAATTTTACATTTAGAGAAAGGTTAAGTATTGGATATCAAATAATAATTTCACCGTTCAACTACGTTCAACATATTCAACTGCATTGAATTATTATTCTATGACAAATAGTTAATGTTAATTTACAGTACAAATGCGCTTTTACGTCCAAACTAACTTGTTCTTTTTTAGAGAAATTGACTTGCATGTACATAACAATGACAGCACATGTTACATAACGTCTTCCGGTTTTACTAATAACACATAATTGTTATGTAGTACAACCGCGTGTCACAGTTACTGACTTACGTCATAGTTAGATGCGTTCTCCAGTATCTGTATAGTACATCTCTGTAGTAACTCACTGTCTTTGCGGCAAATATCTACGTCCTTTGTACATAGCTCCCTGACTGTATCCATATCATGAACCTGATAATATCAAACAAAAAATAATGTTAGTAGAACTAACTTACAATTATGCTATGTAATCGTGTGGTTTTTCTTGGTTTAGATCCTTTGTTTGAATTTATCAGACACATCTAATATTTTCCCAAAGAGGCTCTTAGAGAAACGTTGTCGAGTAAAGGATAGCAGAGGGAAAATATTCAATCCTTTAATGAAACCTTTATTTAGGACCCATTATGTTTAGATATTTATGATAGTTTCCTTAAATTATGGTAAACACAAACGTTTATTAAAACTGCATTGAGTCTTAGAGCAGATTTTTGATTTTTTTTGTGACGTAATAGTACCTGTGTGTTAAATGTAAAACAGAGATTTCACCATCTTCTTTGCCTTTAAATTTATTCTTCAGCAGAAATATTACGTTTTACTTAGATAAAAGTATTGCTAACAATGTCAGGTGGCACTCTAAGGAATCTTAAATGCAATACATAGCATGCCACAACACTGCTGTTACAGTAATTTATATCACCTACCCTCTTTAAATTGGTAATGTTGTATTTCAAATCAGGTTATTTTGCCGACATTTTTGGTTAATTTTTAAAATTTAAAATATTTTACAGCGAATGAGATCATGACAAACTTAATTAATGGTTCCGTTTAGTTATGTTTGGTTATCAGTGAGGCAAACATAAACTTTAATTTAAAGGTTGAAATCGGTAACCAACTCAACGAATTGCATTGTTCAATTAGGGAAACGACGTCCAAATCAACATATGTCAGCCCATAGCTGAATAACGTGTCCGCATTGACGTGTACATGGCTGTGCTCCCAGTAATTCCTGTTATTTCTGCAATGTGTGGTACACGTTATTATACAATTTATCAAACGAAGACGCCCTTCCAGGTATTTTCATCAAATTTTCAATCAGTTATCAAATGTATTCTACTAACAAATTATGGCGTGACAAACAGTCATCATTGCTTTTGCTCGCCTGTAATTTTTCTAACACAATTTTCAAATAATGTATTTCTGTAATAATTTCAAAATAAAGGAAATGCTGGTCAATGTTATCTGCAGAACTTTTCTAAATCGAAAATAATCTATACATTAAACCGTCTTTGCACGGTATTTAGGAAATGAACGTGGATGCTTACTAGCAGTGTCCGTACATGCAGGGAACACTTTCTCTTGTAAACCATATATATTGTAGTGAGAATGTTGTTGAATGGAATGCTTGTATACATGATTTGATGTGTTTCTCAAATGTCACTGTTTATTTATTATGTACCATTACCAATTCATGTCCCAGAAGATAATTTCCGTCGAAATCTTAGCATAGTTTACTCGTCATGTATTGCACACATTTGCATCGTGTATATGAAAATGATTTTGTTGTAATACCAATATTTAACATTCGGCTATATTCCAATCCGTGTTTAAAAGTTTGGTCAAATTATTATGTACATGGAATTTTTTTTTTTTTTGCTCCTTTTTGTACGAATAAAGTTGCTTGTAGTGATAGTTGGATATTTCAAAGGTTGACTTAGCAGAATCCGGGGCTCTTGTAAATGCTACATCATTGCATGTTTTAACACAGGCATTAGTATCAAAAGGGGGATTGATGGCATGTAATTGACTTAGTTTTTGTAAAATGTAATCCTAATAATGCTAATGCCAATCTTCTGAGGTTGTTTTGCCTGATATTTACATATAACAATATTACACTTGGCATATGAAACAATGTAAATATTTCTGACTGTATTCAACAGTACATCCCAATATCAAATTAAATATTTTAGATTCCACCATTGTTTCAGCGGAAGCGATAAATTGAGTTGATAACTTGGAAGAAAGTATTCCATATTCTTTTTCCAAATGGTTCATACGTATAAAAGTAAATACAACAAGAAACCACAATAGCAGAAAAGCTCTAAATACAAAATATACCTTCCAAATACCGGATTGAAGATCCAGACTGTAGCTGTAGTTACTCCAGAACACTAAGATGATAGAAATGTAAACTCGTGTAAGAGATTTAAAAATGATACATATAATACGAAAATATTCATCAACAGAAAACGATGTTAAAACAATAGAAGTAAGAAAGGAATAGATGTATTTGTGGAACTGACATGACATTTTCCTTATATGTATATACACACACACTCCTCTACGCACACACACGCATGTATATATGAACAGGAACACCGGATGCATGTGTATGACAGATACATACTAATTATATAAATTTCAAATATCAACACACCAGAGAAATCCCACTTCAGGACCAGTTTCGTACTATTGGGACTCAGTAGGCGATGATAGGAATCGGACATCGGACCTTTCTGTCACAGACTGAAGTCCGTACCAATCGGCCACAGTGATTTTACTTGTGTGAATGCGTATAAAATTGGATTTGTATGATTGTCAATGATAGTGTATCACCCAAGTGTTATGATAATACAGAGTGCACGCAGGGCGTTGCTTTTGAATCAGACAATCAACACATAATTCTTACTTTTACGAATGTGTAGCAACTTCCGTTACTATCATCCTAGTTACTGTGAGACATTTTCTTGTTTGAAGAAAAACGATATGTTGAACTAACCGCTTAACCAAAAGTAACAGGTTTTATGGTTACAAGGACGAATGTGAGGAGTCCTGATAAACTCAAATATTAAATAATCACTGACTAAATTTGAAGATATAAACATACCTTCAATGTTTCTAGAATGCAGCTCTGCAGGAATTGACTCCGAAGAGAAGGTAACAGGCAGCAGACAGCCATGGAACCTTTTTAGAAGAATAAAGAATTGGAAGCAAAATGTTACAAATTAAGACGGCAATCTAGAGGGTAAACTATCATAACAACACAACTGAGTTAAACTTATTGAACATTTCTATTGGAAAGGATTAAAAACAAGGTTAGTTTTACACTAAATATTGCTTGGTTGTTATGAACCTTTAAGGGAATACAATGAAATATGCTAAGGTGGTTCCTTACTTAAATACAAGATAGCATAACGCAGGGTCTTACCAGTGCAATTACTTATCAGTATACAAATATGCTTATCCTAAACTGAAGTAACATGAATGAGCTAAAAGGTCTCTAAAGGGAAGAATGGATTGAATATCTCATACCTTACTAAATTAAACATATTAAGCGAACAAAACGATGTCCAATAGTAGCCGTCGTTTCCAAGTAAGAGATTGAACTAGCACCAAAATAATGAACCCACGCGGAAGCCTTGGAGTCGGGTTTAGCTTCCATTTGCGGGGAAGGGAGCGGTACAGCTCCTTCGCGGCCCATTGTGCGTATCTGCACATTAACAAACCATGTTTTTAGAAACTCATTTTCTCGAGATAGGAATACACTAGAGAGCTTCCCATAGCTTTATTTTGCACATAAGACAGCCTGCATCACTAAACAACCTCTTTCCGAGGGGGTCACATGGACTTTTTTTTTTGTCTTCAAAGATTTGTTTACATTAAAAAAAAAACGGTCGTTTTGACCTTTTTTTTTCAAAAAAATTGAGAGACAGTGAAAACCTTCAATCAACTAACCCTTTCCAATTACAACTAGCTAGAACATACAAGGAAGCAAATCAGGAGCCTCACAGGTATATGTAGAGAGACGGCTCTGTATTTTGGGAAAATTGTCAACAATTTACGTTTTTCGGTCTAAGTTAAGGCCAAAACACGTCTCATTTCTAAAAAAAATTCCCGAATGCCTCACCCTACAGAAAAGATGTTTAGCTCTCCAGAAGCGCAACACTAAAACGCTTGTCTATATAGAAACAATTTAGCAATAGCACTTCCACTTTGTGAGTAATCCTTAGCAATTCAACTCGAGCATTTTTATGGTATAGAATTTCGGTCAACCACAGTTGCAACGCTTCGTGTAGCGTGTGGTCAACGCTATCACTCACGTAATTGAAACGGTATTTAGCACATATTATCTTGGCTAAATACTACGAAGAGGCGTTAGACCTTCTTTTTATGGTCAATTTGACCATCCAGCCGTTGCAGGATGACGACATCGCTGAATCTGAAGAAGATTCTGACGATGAAATCCTGATATGGTAAACCACACTGTATGTATTGTGTATACATGTACTGTAGTAGCGCAATAGGCCTATAGGACTCATCGTTACGCATGACTACCATTGTATTAGTACATGTAGGTCAATTAGTTTGGAGGGAGGTGGAGGGGTATAAGGGGGAAGGGGTTGGCAACCTGGTAGTAGATATGATTGATACTTATAAAATAACATGTCTTGAACTCATCAAACTACATATTTCATCAAAATAATTTCAAATGGGCAAAGGAAAGTACAGTGTATATATCATGACCTCATTTGCATATTTACATATCTAATTAGCTTAATTATAAAAAAAAATTAAAAAAAATTAAAACCTCATTTCAATACCTATCTGTCAATACTTGGGTCCCTATTGACAAAAATGAACAGATTTGAAGTAATTACAATGTGTAAATATTTTCCCCCAGGAACAATCAATATGACATGGAATTGGACATAAGGAGTCATCACCTACATCCCTTTAAATATATATAAAATTGCCCAATTTTGTTTGTGTAACTGGTCATGTACACTTCATTCCAAAGTTGTCGTATTATAAATCGCTTTACTTCTTTCTGTTCTTTACAGTAGTACTGTCTTTCTTCTCATTTAGGTTTACCAGTCTATCGTAAGTTTTCTTCTCACTGTAAACAATGTGATTTTTTCTTCTTTTAACTCAACACGAATGGACATATACGTTTCCCAACGTTCTTGTTTAACATACTTCTTTAACAAAGAAGATGAAATATTTCGTTAGAAAATAAAACTGATTGTCCGTGCCAAGACATTCGGAATCACCTTTCCATTCACGAGGAACATTTACCAAGGAGATTTGTTGTTTTTTGCCTACAAATATGTACATGGTATTTCAATTAAACAAGAGCCCAAGGGGACTGTGGTTCCTTGCATAGGGGTATATGACAATACACATAATATTATCAAGCAAGATTGGGCTCAAATAGTCCAAGTAATTGTGGTCCTACATGTACCTATAAAGTAACCAACACTATAGCCAACACTTTTGTGATCACAAATTGTGATCGGATGTTTGATAGGAAGGCACTTTTGAGATCCGAATATGGCGTCGAAAATGTAAGAAATATAAGGTAACCTACAAGCAGATCAACAGATATGATAACATTGGTGACCTCAAATCACATGACCGTTAAATTTGAAAATGTTCCACCACCCCATTCACAGCTTGTCCCAAAATATCAACCATGTCACACCTTGGCATTAGGAGTTAATTGCATTATATGTCTAAAAATTAACTTTGAACTTGTATACATACATAACTTTACACACAAAGGTCACCCGGGGGTCAACCCATTGACATTTTTGATCGGTGAGACCTAACTAGAGCATCAAAACTGTAAAAATTCAAACATTTTTTATTTGCCCATTTTCTCCCCCCAAAATACTATTGTTTTAACGTTAATTGACCTTTGGTGACCTCGGATCACATGACCATTAAGTTTGAAAATATTTACCTTTACCATTTGCAACTTGTCCTAAAATATCAACCGTGTCACACATTGGCACTGGGATTTATTGCACTAAATGTCTGAAAATTAACTTTGACCTCATATAACTTCACACACAAAGGTCACCTGGGATCAACCCATTGACATTTTTGATTGGTGAGACGTGAATATACCATCAAAACTATAAAACTTCCAACATTTTTTCTTTGCCCATTTTCTCCCCCCAAAATACTAGTTTTTTAACATTAATTGACCTTTGGTGACCTCGGACCACATGACCGTTAAGTTTAAAAATATACCCCTATACCAGTCGTAACTTGTCACAAAATATCAACCGTGTCACACCTTGGCACTGGGAGTTATTGCATTAAATGTCTTAAAATTAACTTTGACCTCATATAACTTCGCACACGAAGGTCACACAGGGTTCAACCTATTGACATTTATGATCAGAAGGTTCCTTTAACAACTGAAAATAACATCGAAACTGTAAAAATCCCCAAAACACTTAAGGTCACCAGAGGTCAAATTGAGGTCAAGGGTCACCCAGATGTGGGTCGGCAATTGGATTACATTGAAGCAACTCCCAACCCTAACAGACAATTGGTTCTCAAGTTATCGCAAAAATACTAGTTTTTTTTATCATTAATTGACCTTTGGTGACCTCGGATCACATGAATGTTAAATTTCAAAATGTTCACCTAACCAGTTCACAACTTGTCCCAAAATATCAACCTTGTCGCACATTGGCACTGGGAGTTATTGCAGTTTTAATATTTTCGTTTTTTGGACCATAACTGACCTTTGGTGACCTTTGTGGGCACCAAAAACAATAGGGCACACCTTCTCCATATGGCGGATCTATAGTCTAAGTTTGGCCTCAATCAAACTTTCCCTTATTGAGATAGAGCGTACCCAAGCAAGTGTCACAGATGCACACACAGAAATACAGACAAACACACACACACCAACCTAACTACATAGGTTCATTTTGCTAAGCAAGGAACCAAAAATAGCTTAGCCATACTTGATTTATCTCGTTAGGTTTTCAGCGAAAGGATCTAATTCATTGCAGTTTCATAAATTTAGACCAAAAGTATTTTTCTATGATTTAAATGGCTTAAGGCTCGCCCTAGTCCTCTGTAAACACTTTTACTTTTTCATTGCTTGGCAAACACAAACATTTGCTATATTATAGTGATGCCAATCAACCTTATAGGAGAATATAAGGAATCACGACATCATCTTTACACAGTCCGTTGCAGACTTTTCGTTTGTATATAACGGGTATAGCCAGATATCAAACCAGATATGGAATTTGAGTAAGGGTAACGGGTATTAGGGAAATACATTTCGTCAACAAGAGGCATTAACTACAGAGTGAATATTATGTCGGGCTTCCATTGGCATCGGATTCGATGACTTGTTACTATACCGTTTCAGTTCATTGTGATACGCGTTTCGTAAGCAACATACATATCTTTATATGCAATATTTAATTTAAAATTGAGATTTAGATGAGGATGGTAATAATGTTTTGTGATTGACATCATTTGTGTTTGAAAATGGTATGATCTGAATCGGCCCAGCTAGTCAGGGCATTATGGATTGCATATCGATGTGTGATTAGCATAATGGTTTATTCAGTCGTCTTAAGAATCCCACCCACCTACTTATTCTGTGGCGAAGTTTAATTCTGCTCTCAACGAAGTTAATTACGCCATAGTTGTGGATCTGGTCATGACAAAAATCCCTGGCAATGATCTGTCGAGGCTACCGTACATTGCTAAAAGCTGCTTGTATATCCAAAGGATTAAATATGTCCATAATCGTTCTAATAGAAACATATTTGACATTCTTATGTTTTTGTATGGATTTTACATTTCTGATGTTGAAGTCGTCCTTTGTAATTGTTATTTTCACTTATATTCTTAACTTTTACATTTTACACCTCATCAGTATACAGGAAAGTTGTAATTATATCTATGTACACAGCGTCTAATGTACTAGATTATTTCGATTGTTTAAATGATAACTAGCAACTATGAAATTATTTGGGAAAGGAAATTAAGTAAAATGTTTGGTCATAATGGATTAAACCGCTAGTGTTCCGGAAACATCAAAGAGCAGTAACGCTTTAATTAACAACCATGAGAACCAACAAAGAAATCATGGTATTTCCAATCGTTATCCCTTTAAACACACTTTATTCGGCATGAGAGGTAATTCTGCTGTTTGATAAAATCCAACTTCCGCGCCCTTGACACAAAGTATTTTAATCATCTCATACACACCACATACATTTATACACATAATCATATCGCACTTGCTGACAATAATACGCTTTGCAGCTATTTGAAGGTCGTTCAAGCAATCTTGGTACGCCCAAAAACGATGACTCGCGCAACGGGCGATTACGTATAGTAACGAAGTTTCGACGGAAACCTGAACCTATCGTCGAACTATCTTTCATTTTCACATATAGAAACACTTGATGCACTAGATTAGATCGAAATTTTGTGAGGCAAAATGAATTACAACTGCTTAGCCGACACAGTTGTTGTTATTTCTCGAAATAATCCTAAAACGTTTTCCATTCCGACACGTATACCCTCAGAAGTGGCTCACAATTATATGTATTTTTGTAATTGTATTTTTTTTAAGAATTTTAATTATAAGTATTTTTATAATTTTTATTATAAGTAATTTTGTAATTGTATTTATTTTAAGAATTTCTTACACTGTGGAAAATTATTGGGCTCTTCATTGCCTAACGTTAAGAGTCTACGTGACATAGCAATGTAGGTCGACGCTTTTGGGTATGCTGTTGATCTTCAATTTGCTGCAAGCGACAAGCTCGAAGTGGCTTATATGTATTTTTTGTGATACACACCTGTGAACGAAATCGGTTAATGACTGGAAGAAATATATGTGTATGAAAACCCAAATAACATTAAAAAAAAAAGCACCAAGTATGTAATCAAATACCAATGACATCGTCATTACAATGCAAATCTATCGTGACCTCCCGTTGTGTATATAGAAAGGCTATTAAACTCTGTTACACACATACGTTTTTGCCTCCATTAACGGATCGGTTGTGTTAATGTTTGATTTTCAGATACCATAAACATATCAACCAAAGTATATGTTATGTATATCATAGTCACACTCTATTAACACCACTTCAGCTGTCTATTCCAACAATTACAACCGTTCATATACCAATACTAAATGAAATCGAATAATAACCGGAATAAACTTGTAGATAATTTATGTTTTATGTGTCATGAACTTATCTGGGTGATTGGAAGGATACTACAGTATATCAGTGTGTTGTACAGATACGTCTTAATACGTTACTCATTGTAATACTCACTCTAGCTCCTCCAATATATGTGACTGTTTTACAAACATCAATATGTCAACAACCTCTGTCTCTGTCATTTCTCTTCTTTTCTCTGTATTTATCACTACCTTCTTTACTGATACAGGACAGGACAGGTGTAGCCCTGAATGTAGAATGACGTCACCACCATCAGTCGTACTGAAGGAATCTTTCAGATCCAGACAATAGATTGGAATCTGAAGGAAGGGGAGACAATGAAGGGAACTATGATAATAATGATTTAATGAGATTCGATTCAGTATTATACACTGATCAATAACCACTACGGGGGTCTTAAATGTCTGTCACAGTATAATGACATAGTATAACGTATTGTGTTTTAATTGAAACTGTTAGAAAAGAAGGCAATATAATTGTAATTCGAGTTCAACATTAGGTGTGGTCTTTAAAAATATATCTTCACAGCGACTTGTTGGTATCATTCATTAAATAAGTTTACGCAACTTGGACTTTAATTAGTTGGTGTCAATTATGGAGATAATAGCATATTAAGGAGAAAAATGCATACGTTGCAGCTGCTTTTCGGAAACCATCAGTTTTACCGAAATTAGTTTTCTCAACATAATTTTAACCTCCAATTTTCTTATATTATTATAAATATTCATGTGACACCGGCATTGTCTGTACAGAGATTATCATTACAATTATTGGAGAGGATACACTATAGCAGAATTCGATTTAAGACCAGTGGCTCTCTAATTAAAATATATCTTTCTCAAAAGTTCGTTTGGTTTGTTCAAATGTCGTATGGGAGTACTAATCGAAGTTGACATTCCTACTGTTTGAAGTAACTCATTATGTATATTTAAGTACATTGTACACAGTAACCAGAAGTAGCGAGGAGTATATATCTAGTAGCAAGTGATTTAACCCGTCTGGGAATTCTCGACAATTGCTTGCTTACAATCTAATATGGAGTGGGAACTCTAGATAACACTTCATGCTGATGGAAGTTAATAAAAACAATGATTTCATGATGATTGGATTAATAGGTCCGTAATGCATGAATCACATGATTAGAATTTTAAAGTCCGAGATCATCTTTCGGTCAGTGTGCCAAGGAGTTCTATGTAAAGCATGTCTCAGAACTTCAGACGCAGATCCACGGTGTGGAGGTGTAAAACATGACTTCTGACCCTATGACGTTATTAATACCTTGGGCGCATGCCCGTTACCACCAAATTTGAAGTCCATCGACCTTATATTGTAACTGATTAGTTTGCAAATATTTACCGTATTTAACCGTTTATTGACCTTTGACTTCCTTTGACGTTTTACATTAATTGAGACGATGCATCAATATAGTCCATGCTTACCTATATTGGTAAGTACAATGGGCTATATTATTATTTTGTTGTACGTGTCATGGCAACAACATTGTTGTTTATATCGTTGACCTTTGACACATGACCTTTCTTAAGGTGACATAATTGGTCACACAGACACTACAACGTATACCCACACATCGACCATACATATTGGGAGGAGTTTGTAACATACAGTTTTGTTCAGAAACATACAAAATACACACTTAAAGGATTAGCTACAGACCCCCCAATCCATAACTACTCATCCTATGGTACCAACAACCAGTTCTGTTCCTCAAGTATAGTACTAAGGTTGCAATACAAATGTTATAGAATAATATCTCAATCACAGTACTACGTGTGGCTTCATCCGTCCAAAGATGTCATTAATTTAAATATATTATTTTATTGCGAATGACGTCATACAGTGAGTCGAACATCCATTGTTATTGTTTTTTTAAGAAGATCATCTAAGCAAAATTACACATTTGTTTATTTGAGCTATCCAGAGTTATCAAGAATACTGACCTAATGAAGCTCAAGATTAATCTGGAGAAGAAATACTATATTGATACTTCCACGATAATACTTTTCCTTATGACAATAATAGTGTAAGAATAAAACATGTAACTTCCAAAGTACCAAGTACACTGCTAATTTCAATTTCAAGTTTGACCTCTTCTAATGTTTTTTACAACAAGTTGAAATTTATTTTTAATGCAATTCTGGCATTTTCTTGGTGTGTTAAGCAGCTGATGATGCCGATGAAGTACACAAATATAGTCCACATTGAAACTGCGCACAGTTTAAGGAGTACATTTGAATGATTAATTTACTGGTATTTTCATCTTTTAACAAACTGAAACAATTGTACGAAAAAATAATCACCAAACATATGTTTCACATAAACATCAGTCCATGCTAAAATTAAAAAGTTAGTTCGACAATAATGTGACAAACATAGAGAAAAATAATTGAGCTATATACACAATTGGTAAGAAATATGGATCGGGAAAATCGTGATAAAACAAGTCGGTGAGAAGTACATCCTTAAAATCTTTTTTTTTCGTGATAATGAAACTTTGAAGCAAGCCACAAACATCTGATAAATAAAACATGTTTGTTATTTCAAATATATGATTAACAACTATTTGTTACATATTTGTGATACAATTCTTTGGAAAGGCAACTTTTAATGAGTCTAATAATTCGCTATCATGTTTCAACTATTATAACTCCAAAAGAACTTCATCGAATCGTCTCGAACTTTCTATAACTTTCACTGCACTGTACAGTATCAATAACTACCGTGAAAAGGCAAGAAACATCCTTCATGCATGTTTCCATTTTGATAAATCATTCAAAGAGAGGGAGCCAGAAAATCCAGAATAAAGCTTAACTGGTATTAATGCTTGGATCTTCACTCAAGCGAAAGAGAGATTAACATTATCGCCAACAGACCGTGTCGATGCATTCCCTGTACTCTAAAGTCCTGTACAGATAGCATATTAGCTTCTTTGTGGTAATATGATCGTATGTCATAGCCTACATTATTGTTGCTCGGACTAAGCTTGAGTTCTACTGCTGTCCTGTGTTAATAGACACTAAACCTATTCGCATATATAATTATATTTACATATACACATGAGTGTAGCGTACAATGAATTATAGTTTATTTATTTAAGTGGACTGTCATTCAGTTTCTTTTAGTCTCACAACCTTAATGGTGACTTTTCTGCAGTGTTCGTCGAATCGGTGAAAGAAAAATGAAACCCGTTCACGTATAGCGTCGTTAGGTAGTGTTACTGAGAGGCAACGGTCTGATACTTGAACAAACACAACGTAGGTATGCCTCACTGAGCTGTACACTGTGCCGTATGCCTACTACATGTTCCAAACAACAGCTGGATAGAGCGGATATTATAACTTAACCTAAAATCTCGGGTCACCAAAAGTCCGCGACCGTTCACATAACATTTATTAAGAACGCAGGAGGGATTGAAGAAACCCCGAAAGGAGAATATTCATAAGAACGCACGCGAACTTGAAACCGGTCGTGAATTGTAATATTTCTGATGTGCTGTTCTTTATTTATATAATATATATCTGTCATACCACTTGCTACACATTCATTTCTTTTAGGGATTGGCTTGCCTATAAAGAGTGATTCAAATCGCCAGGGGTGCACTCTGTACAATCATAATTTGTAGACTTGTTTTTTTTTATGAGTTGCACACCTTTCATTACTACATTGAGAGTGCATACTACGTTACTACATACATTAAAATACATTACTACACATACCAATTAGAGTACATAAGAGTACATTACTACTTATACTACATTAAGACCGACGAAATGATGAAATAACGCTGTGTGATTTCGATTGCAGAAGATATACGGAAGATGATGTCCTTCACAAGAAGTGAATACACAATTAACCCACTTTCATATTCAGATAAAACAAAGTGATGTCCCACAATAGTAAACAATTTAAATTAAAGGATCTGGAAGATAAGTGTATCGACTTACGTCATGATATGATGCAGTTTGTACGGATATGATGGTTAACCATTGTTGTAAATACTGATCCCTGTCGCCGATAACGACCTTTTCTGAACAGAGTTGACGCAGATATTCCTTGTCTTTAACCTGGTAACGTAATGAATCAATATGTTTATTAGTAATGTCAGTGCTGAAATAAAGGAATAAGGGTGTAATAAGGAGAACGGAAAATAATATATTAATGAAACGCTAAAATTGTTCTAAAATTGTAATTCAGTACTAAGACAATAAATACCATGGACAATGCTTAACGTGAACGTTTATTTGTATTATTATTATTATTATTGTATTATTTAGCTTAAAACTACCATCTATGAACTCGCATCGATGGACGCTACGGTAATCTAGGGTCAAAAAGCCATTGAAAAGATATCTATATAACTTTGACAATATCCAAGAAGACAAATACCTATTATTTATAATAAAGACAACCAGTTCCTGAGTACACTTACCTCCCACTGGCCAGATTGAACATTCAGTAGAACTTCACGGCCTAATAGACTCCAACAGACTAAATGGAAATAAGGTACATGTTCAATCAGTACTCATAGAAATACTAGTTATGTAAGTTGATATCTTTGGGTCGCGTAAGCTTAACTTAGAAGTATTTGCAATTTATTTTACGATCACCTAAGTGTTTCTTGAATGGATGAGTCATTTCCGCATACTTCTCTCTTTTGAGTTTATCCGCTTACCTCGTTCATCAATCGATAGACATTGCCTTTAGAATAGTTAAGACATCGATATGTTCACAGCCCTATATATAACTTTAATAATTACAATAATTGCTTGGAATCTGCAAAATTGTTAGCATACGTGTATGACTCTATGTACGTTTGACCGTACTTTACAAAACACATTGTCTTGATACATTTAAAAAGATCGGTTTGTAATGTTTAGATATCACACATATCTACAAGGACACATACTTTCACAAGATCAACCACAGTTGTACGTATTGGGGGTGATTGAAAAATTAAACCAAAATAGTCCACACTGTTTCATGAAACTCCATCTGAGTTCAATGTTACTACCTCCAGATATGCTTATACAATTCATTAAATGTAACCGATGTTAACTATCTAAGTCATAAGGCATTATACTAAAGTAACAGCTCTAATGTGTACTGTGAAAAATGAGCTCGGTAAAATTCTCTAAAATGATCATAATATTCGGGATAAATAATCCTTAAAATTGATACACATGATTAGTTTGAAATTTATAATAACGTCAATCAATGTGTTATTGTCAGATACAAAGTATCACCGCATTAAAAAGAAAGACAAGGAACACATGCATTTGCGATACGTAGTGCTAGTTTTGTGAAGTAGACATGCCTACCATTTTCACAATTTTGCAAAGCTAACAATTCTAGCCAACTGACAGTTATATCGGTATTCGATTTTAAATTAAGCGCAAAGACTCTAAAGCCAGTTTGTACTTAAACGTTACGTAGAATAAGTAATTTAAAGGACGTTGTTAGGAAAAATCCTCTTCATACTATTGTTACAATAAATGTGATTTACTGCATTATAAACTGCATTAACAACAATGCTGATTTACCTTTAATGTCCCGTGAGTTGATACCTATAGGAAGTGACTCCGATGAGAAGGAGAGAGGCAACACGCAACCGGTGAACCTTTTGAGTAAAAGTGAAGTTATGAATTTAGCTATCGAACAGAAGAAAAACGATTGCTTCAAGACACTATATACCTTACAGCAGGGTTGTCCAACCTACGGCCCGCGGGCCACAGTCCGGCCCGCCGCGGGGTTGCGTCCGGCCCGCCAGAGATGCTCTACGGTGCGAAATTTTAGTGAGCAGATTTATTGATAACAATTTGAAGCTATATAATCAATCATTCGAACCTTCTGGGTCCAAAAAACTGCATACAGGTCTGTTTTTACCTATATGGTTTGTGTGACACACTCTCAGCGGAGGACGGGGGGGGGGGTGGGCTGAACTTTATTCATCTGTTTCATCAGGAAGGAAAATAAATCAGTGCGCTCCGCGCGCAGTGCTCACATTTTGTTGCCTTTGGCTTCGGGCAAAAAATCGAAAAATCGAGCGTAGGGTTCATGCGGCCCCCTCCTTCATCATAATCATTCCATGTGGCCCTCCTTTGCAAAAGGTTGGACAACCCTGCCTTACAGTTACTTAGGAATCCCAAATACTACGTTTGTTAATACATTTGTATTAACCCATTAGAATATAATATGCGTCACTTGACTGTTATGAAGAGTGATGACAATATATAATGTGTAAGGGAATTATACATTGCACCATGAAGCAAGGATTGCACGTGTTATACACCAATGACAATATCTCATATACGATGGGTAAACAAAACGGGTTTGTAACCGGGGAAACATCTGCATAGGGACCCTACCGCATCCCCAAACACATGAAAAACCACATCTTATTCCTCTGTGGTGACATTTTGTTAGGAATAGGCTATGATAAACTCCCATACAAGTGTCTGTCCCTATGATCAATTATAATGTCTAGTATTTGGTTTGCAGTCGTCATAACCATAACAAGCAACGTATAGCAGTGTTCACACTCTATGCATTGTAATGCAAGTATTGATGTATTATTCATTATATCCTTGAGTAACACATATTTACACCGGTTGACCGATATATTCCAAACACCGTTCTATTCCAAACATCATATCTCAAACACTACAAATACTACAAACCGGAGAGTAACCGGAGAAAACGACTGTGAAAGTTGAATAAAGTGTAGTTCATTGCTGTTACCATATACTCAATGTATTTGTACTGAAGTTATCTGTGCGATTTTAAGGCTACTATACTCTATATGAATGTGTTGCACAGATACGTGTTAATATGTTACTCGTTGTAATACTCACTCTAGCTCCTCCAGCATATGTGAATGTTGTACAAACATCAATATGTCAACAACCTCTGTCTCTGTCATTTCTCTTCCTCTCTCTGTACGTATTACCACCTTATTTACTGATGCAGGACATAACAGGCGTAACCCTGAATGAAGGATGACGTTACCAGCATCAATCTTACTGAAGGACTCATCTAGATACAGACAGGAGATGGGAATCTGAAGGAAGGAAAGACAAATGACGGAATTATTATAGTAAAGATTCCAGGAGATTCGACTAAGTATTATACACTGATCGATAACCACTCCGACTGTCTTAAATGTATCTTTCAAAACAGAGTATAAAATTATTATATATTTTTATTTTTGAATAGAAACGAGAGCAATTTAATAGTAACTCAGACCAAATTCGAGTTCAACATGAGGGCGATGTGGTAATCTTTAAAATGATATCTTCACAGTGACTTTTTGGGATCATTCATTTATTGAAATTAGTTAACGCGACTTGGAATTTTATTGGTTGGTGTCAAATATGGAGATAATGGCAGAGTGACAAGCAAAATAAAGACATTACAGCTGCCTGTCGGAAACTATCAGTTTTACTGAAATTATTTTTCTAATCGTAATTTTAACCTCCAATTTATTTTATAATATTCTGAATATTCATATGACACTGGCATTGTCTGTACGGAGGTTATCATTACAACTATTGAAGAGGATAAACTTTAGCAGTATTCTATTTAGGTCCAGTGGCTCTCTAGTAAAAATGAATCTTTCTTAAAAGTTAGTTTGGTTTATACAAATGTCGTATGGGAGTACTAATCAAAGTTGACGTTCCTACTGTTTGAAGTAACTCATAATGTATATTTATATCCATTGTACACAGTAACCACTGATCTGGTACCAGGTGATTTAACCCGTCTGGGAATTCCCGACCATTGCTTGCTTACAATATAATATGGAATGGGAACTCTAGATAACATATCATGCTTATGGAAGTAAATACAAATATGATTTTATGATGATTGGATTAATAGGTCCATAATACATGAATCCCATGATTAGAATTTAAAAGTCCGAGATCATCTTTCGGTCAGTGTGCCAAGGAGTTCTATGTAAAGCATGTCTCAGATCTTCAGACGCAGATCCACGGTGTGGAGGTGTACAACATGACTTCTGACCTTATGACGTCATTAATAACTTGATTTGAAGTCCATCGAACTTTTATTGTAACTGATTGTTTGCACACATTATTTTTTACCAATTTTAACCGTTTATTGACCGTTGACTTCCTTTGACGTTTTACATTAATTGAGACAATGCATAAATATAGTCAGTGAGAACCTACTTCGGTAAGTAGGATGGGCTATATTGTTATGTTGATGTATGTGTAATGGCAACAACATTTTGTTTTTATCGTTAACCTTTAACATATGACCATTCATAAGGTGACACCTTTGGTCACACAGACACTGCAACGTATACCCACACACATACCACCAAAGTTTCATGTTATCGGACATACATATTAGGAGGAGTTAATTTGACAAACACATAAAAAAATCATCGAGATAAATACACTCTGGTAAAAACCTGGATAGGGGAAAATGTGTAACTCAAAAAAAGTCAGTGAGAGGTACATCTTTAAATACTTTTTGTTTTGTTTTTTGTAATAATGACAAATTGAAGCATGCCACAAACATTCTGGAGAAAACAACAATTACTGATAATATGGTTTTCATTTCAAAAGTATTATTAACAACTATTTGTTACATATTTGTGATACAATTCTCTACAGAACACTTTTTAATAAGTTGAATAATACGCTATCAGGTGTTAACTTTAATATTGTACTGTAGCCTTATTGTAATATATATACTGTATCTAATGCCATGGTCATTTAAGTCTTCCAACTAATCTATTGTGAAATCGCCAGAACGGAAATGGGCGTGGGTAACCCATGTTATGACCTTTTTGTGTCCACAAATTACTGGTGGGTACGTCTGGAATTACTGACCGGGTTCAATCTGGGTTTTTAAAAAAATAGTTGGTTAAAGGCTGTACATGGGTAATTAATGAGGAAACATATCTGGGACCAAAGTTGGTTATATGAGGTTTAGAAAGATTGGGGATACTCTGAGATTACTGATTGGGTACTATTCAGGGTTTTGTCTTACTATATCATACATGGACACATTAGTGCTGGTTAAAAATAAGTTATGACCAGTTGTGTTCAATGTGGGTACAATATGGGGTAACCATGGACAAGTTACGAGAAAAAGTAACTGGCATCCATTTTAGTCGCGCATGGGTGTCATTCGTGTTTCAAATTTGTGATGATTTTAAATCTAATTAAACTGTTTGTTGTCATATTTTCTCCGAACATTTGTCATTGATTAAAGGGAACTGTTCATTTCAGGTGAATTGGATGACGAGGCACACTATATTTAGTAGTCAAGTTTAAGCATTCATATATCTGTAAGGTTTGTCTTGTCAGTACGGGAAATTATTATATCAAGGTACCATTTAAAGCACCTCGATCGGGGTAATGCACCTACATCGAGATGTATTTGGGTGCTTTCTGCAGCATTTTCAATAGTTATATGTTAAGTTTATAAAAATTTAGGCTATTTGCCTAGGCCTCAAATATAAAGTAGCATTTTTGACATTGTTGTAAAAAGTGGGAGATAGGGGGGAGATTGCTCTCACATTGATGGGGACTCCATATTTGGGCAAAACTTGTCCAAAAAAAAAAAAAAAATCCAATTAAAAGTAAAAAATACCAAATATTGCGAATATTTTAATACACTGTTCTTCTATTCTTGCCAGACTAGTTCCCGATTCTCGCGCCAAATCGTTTCCTATTCTCACCCAATTCTTTCCCGATTCAAGCCTAAATAATTATCCCTGTGAACCAGTCAAAGATGGGGGAGGTGCCATACCACAGCCCCCAGATATTAGAGAAGAAAACAGAAATAGGAATGAGAATTTCTTAACATATAATCAGTTTCAAAGCTTTGCCTAATATAGCACCACAATGTATCGAAGCAACCTTACATGAAGATACAAGTTACCCCTCCACTTAGACCACTCCCCAGGACGGCATGCCCTGTACGGGGTGACAATGGACTGGATGCTACTATTCTAGATACGCCACTGCTTACAAAAGACAATTTCAATACGTTCATACTCACAACTGGCATCAGCATTTTGAAAGCGGCTCTTATAAACAGTTTATAAAATTTTGGCAAGGTTTCAAAATTCGGGCAAAACTTGTCTGGCATACCCCCCCCCACCCAATTCTTATTGCATTTTGTAATGAATGGTTACTACGACCCATTGTTAACTGATCGTTATATTGGCTATGCCTTGCAGTTTTCCTATTAAACACGGTGTATTTGAACCGATGGTATTTCTACTTTTATTTAAACTAATTTTGCTCTTTTTTTACATCCTTATTCAACCACACGTTAAACCTAGGGAAATGCATGAGCTGAAACAAAACAACAAAATACACTCTTATGCATCAGCTATGTTGCGTTGTACAATTACTTTAACAGTTAACTATGTTCCCTCATTGAGACCATAGCAACAGTTACGATGAAGTGTACTTACCTTATCTCTAAATGTACTTACGTACTTCTATCCAAGATTTCAGAATTAAAAAAAACAGAAAGAACACAACAAAATACACACACATTAAATATAAGTAACTTACCTCATGACTGGATGCATTGTTAATGAACATGATAGTATACTTCTGATTGAATATTTCGTCCCTCTCCTTGATATGGACGATATCTGAACACAGCTGACGTAGAATGTCGGTGTCGTTGTTATCAACCTGTAACCATACAATTAATATTAGATTTGTGTGCGTAGTGCTAAAGAGAGAATTCAGTGTTATCATTTCAGTTCAATCAACAATGCCCTCATATTTATCGACTGGGAAAAAATACTTTGCGGCCATTTTTTAATGGAAGTCATATGATTGACAAATAATTCAAGAAAATTTCATGTCAGTTCTTTCAATTTGGTTTTAGTTTATCAAGACAGGGGGTAGATCTGATAATGCATGATAGGAGGTAAAATTAAGTTGTTGTTTCTTTGGTGAAGAGAGAACGCATTCAATAACTACTATAAAATGATAAAAGGTGGCGGTATTTGCCATCTTCATAACTTTTGAAGAAGAACCAGTATATAATTGATGGTTTTCTTTACTAAGTGCATTAACACGGAAACAAAAAATGAAAAACATGTTATAGAATATTCCTTCTGTGATGACACCCTTTATTAAAAAAAGGATGTCTATTACTGAATAAAACAAACAATATGT